>JAXFYN010000732.1:0-37141 GCA_036172215.1 Camellia granthamiana
GGGTTTCCAAAATGAGTGGAATGACTGTTTTGTTCTTCACTAGGGGTAAAATATTTTAAATAGCAATCCTGTATAACATCTGTTTGTTCACCATTTTATATCACTGGTATATGACAAGATATTATTCTACTTTACTAATTCTTTCCTGATTATTTTCAAACAAAGAATCAATTATGAATATCCAAATAGAAGGTGATACAAAAGTAACGATAAAAAATAGGTGACATAACATTTCTTATTATAAAATATCCTATTCCTTATGTCCTTTTTCCCTCAACCAAACAAAAATGAGGAAAATCTCAATTCCTCCTCTAGGACAGGCTTCTGCTTGCTTGGTTGGGCCCATTTCCCTTCCCTCCTTTCCATCCTACCAAACATAGTGTAGATCAAGCAGTACCCTCATAATATTTCTCATAACATTGCATAATACAAATCATTTTATATATAATCTTGGAATCAGATGGCTCAATTTCCTAAATGTGGGCAAAGTTGTCTTGTAGTTAATTCAACACCACAGTCCACACAAGGACCATTTCATACTGGCAACCCATTTTTACCCTTCACCCAAATTCAGCAATGGAAGTAGTATGTATAACTAAAGATGAAAGGGCATTATTGTGAAAGCAACCCAGTAGCAAAAACCCTTGGACCACCTGCAAAAGGGCCATGCCCATTGCCCATCATGAGACCTCCGAAAAACCTGCGAGTGACCGACCCATCTATGCATATGTCCGCATCATCATAGATACATGGCTTCGTGTGTTAGCATCATCAACATCAACCACAAAAATCTAGAATTGTGTATTGATCTGGTTCAAAATACTAATTCTACCCCTCATCTTTTCTTTCCCAGTTAGCGAACCGTAGGAAGGGCATTGTGGTCCATAACATAATCACATATATCAATGTGAAACAGTGAGAATACACAACAACAACAACAACAAAAAAGAGGGCACCGACGGCGCACGTTAGCATCAAAGGAAAGAGTAAAGTAGCAGAAGACAAAATGCTAAGTATCACGAATTGCACGTGAAATCACGCTTGGTGAAGTTGTACATAGCATGGCAGAAGAAGAAAAAGGGTAATTTGGTAACAAATTTGAGAGAGAGAGAGAGAGATAGAGAGAGACCTGCGATATTGAATGGGCATGTTGCCAGCCTTCCAAATGGCGATCTTCTCGAAGGATTCGATGGGGAGGACGAAGTGGGTGTTGGGGGGGTTGCAATGGCCGCCGGAGACGGAAGAGAAGCCGTAATTGGGGGCGCAGAAGTTGGTGGCGGTGACGATGATGGAGGTGCCGGGGATGCACCAACGGAGATCCTCCACGCACCTGATCTCGAAGCAGGCTCCGCAGATCTGCCCTCTCTCGAACACTGTGCTGCTCAGCCCCGCCGTCGCCATTCCGTACCCACCCTTCACCAGGTCGCCATACCCACATGCTCCTCCCACCGCGTCACGGGGGTCCGCCGCCGCGTAGTAGGTGGCGTGTGCGGATCTCCACTCTGTAAAAGTAGAACTAGTAGTAGTAGCACTACTACTACCACCCCACCAGGATGACGATGATGATGAGGGAGATGGGTCGGATGATGAGGAATAGTGTGCGGTTACTAGTAATAATCCTGATGCTAGAGTTAATAGGAGGAGTCTCAGATTTTGTATCAGATTAACCAACATTTTCAAAGCCAGTTAGAGTGAGAGAGAGAGACAGACAGAGAGAGTGGTAGTAGTGGGCAAGGTCTCAAAGCATTTGATTCATTTCTAGTCTGTCTTTTTACTTGAAGTTGGAATTTTTTTTAACTTTATCTAGCTTTTTCACTTTAATTGAGATGGGGTTTGTAATTGCTAAATAGTAGTGTGTTTTGGGGAAATTACATGAAGAAGAAAAGAAATTATGTGTGATTGGTTTGATTTTCAAGAAATCCTTTTCCCAAACCAAATAATAATTAATTAGGTGAAAAATAATTTTTGAGAGGATAGAAATAATTTTTAATTTTTTTAAAAAAATTAATATATATTTTTTTTGTCGATGTAATTTCTATTATTAAAAAAAATTAAAATTAAAATGTTACAAGTTTAGGTGATACCCCTAAATGAGTTGTTATTGCACTAAATTATGGGATTAACCACTTTTATGTTAAAATTTTATGTGATAAAAGTGTTAGGTGTTAATTTATAAATAAAATAAAGTATTTTTTCAAGAATATTGAATAAATAGGTGCACCCTTTCTTGAAAATAAAGAGGATATTAATGAAGAAGAGCATGTAAATGACTTGCTGGTTTATTTTATTGTCATTTCTAGATGTTTCATGTTGCCATATTGATAACTTTAGGATTTAAAAGCATTTCGCTATCAAAATAATTTGTGTACTTTATTTAAAAAATAATAATCTGTAATATAGGAGGAGTAGGAGTTATCTAAAGAAAGTGATTAAAAACGAGAGATTTTTAAAAATAAGTTATTGTAATTGTCTTGAAAAATCAACATGTTATGAAAAAAATGTAAAAATTATTCACAATATTTAAGAGCTAGCTCCCTCCTTTTGTTGGCCGCTATTAGTTGATAAAATGATTTCTGTCGTTTCACAAAAATACAAGTTTCTTTAAATTTTTTGAATTACGAATTAGAGCCATAATCTTATTTGGAAATTAAAATCAATATTATTACAATAAGAAAATTTCAAAATTATTTTGTTTTACAAAATAAAAATAGAAAGAAGAAGAAGAAGATATGAGAAATTTTCAAAATGTTTACCATGAGTTAAGGAAGAAAACTGAACATGAACTTAAGATTCATTTGCATTGTATTTGAATTATAAATTTTAATAAAGATTTAGAAGGGAAAAAAAAAGTAAGGATTATACAAAAGAACTATAAATTAAATTTTTTCTCAATTTTCTTTTCAAATCCTCAAATTCATAATCCAAATGAATAAACAAACTCAATATTAGGTTTCATGAAAAAAATATCATGAAAAGTTTCATGAAAATTCTCTACCATTGGATTGCAAATACAATAATAAAACACTACAAACTAATTAGGGGGTTGTTTGGGAGTGTCCTAAATAAGTGCTATTTTTGTCTTTTTGGACTAAAAGTTGAGGAAAAAAATATGGATGTTTGGGTTAACTTTTTGACTTTTTATGGAAAAATGTGTATTAAAAAATTGTATAAAGAAGTGTGTAGGAGAATATTAGAAATGTGTGTTGGCAGCCGTACAATCTGAGGGATTGAATTGATGGTAAGAAATTATTGGCTATTTTTCGGGCATTGCACTGAACGGTTTTGTTCGGCCCGTGGGGGCCATCATGGGTCCCATTTTGATAATCGGAACCGTTCAATGTGTAGAACTCATTGAGTACTATATATTTATCAAAAATTACATTGATCGGATATCGATAGCTATCTGATCAGATTTGTTTTTTTTCAATCGTTAATTATAACCCCATCCTTTTTTTATACAAAACTGATTTGATCATGTAGTTATCGATATTCGATCAACATGATTTTTTATAAGCAAATAGTACTCGACGAGTTTTACACCTTGAACGGTTCAGATTATCAAAACGGGACCCGTGATGGCCCCCCACTGGCCGAACAACAGTGTGTGGAAATTACACCCAAACTGTGCTACAAAAGTTAACAAACGCTGCACAGCGCAGTCTTAACATGATTGTTGAGCTGTGATAACTGTGTGAAAAATTTAATTTTTAATATTTTTTTTTTGTGAATAGTGATAATTTTTTAACTTTTTGAGTAACTTTTTGACTTTTTGAAGAGATGCCAAACTTGGCCTAAATGATGAAAAAACTTTATGAAGCATTTTATAATATTTTTTTATTTTTTTCATAAAACCTAATATTATTCAATCCAAATGAAATGAGTAATGCTAGGAAGGGGACTACAAGGAGAGTCAGGCTGAAATTGACCCAAGTCAGCTGATGGGCCAAGAAAATGTTAAACATTGTGTTGGGTTGGGCTTGACATTGTGAAGTAGAGAGCCAGGCTGAAAATATGATGTATTCACAAAGGAGAATTTCTATGGACACCTCTCAAAAAGCATTGCATTCTACTACAAGCAATTTCTTTCTACCCATGGCTTGTCCAACACCACCAATTACTTTCTCTATTGATGCAGTTGCCAGTCCACCTTCACCATCATTAGCATTCTTTGACTTTCCCTTATATTCTCCTCATCTCCTCCTATTGTATCCAGTTTTACTACCATTCCTACAAGTCATGATTACACATTTGCTCCTAATTTTGTGAGGTTTAGCCTCCCACCAATATGTAAAAATACCATTAAAGTAATAACAAAACAAATAAATAAATATAGTAATACTACATTCACACAATTTTCCCCCTCCCAAATCCCCTCTAAATATGTTTTTAACATTTTCTTATCCGTCAGAAACACATTCGGGAGAATTTGGAGAGGAGGAAGAAATTATGTGGATGAATCATTTTTGAAATAAATAAAACAAAACACAAGAAAAAGAAAAGAAAAGAAAAGAAAAGATGTTTACACAAAAACAAGGTAAATAATTTAGTAAAACTAGAAAATACTAATTTTTTTTAATAGAAAGGCATCTTTGATTACATGTGCAAAGTAAGGAATCTAAAATACTAATAAAGAAAATTATCTTTAATTGCGTAAAACAGAAGAAGAATCTAATAAAATCAGAGAAGCCACCTTTGTTACTTCATTGATGAACAAGTAATAACAACATCGACAAAACTCACTATATGATGGAGCTTCCAAACCAGCATTGAGAGAACAGGTCTTCTCTCATAACAACCATGTCATATTGGATTACCAAATTGTGGAGATTCAAGCCCTAGCTTTTCTCATGATCTTTTCCTCTTCTTTGAACCTAAATTATATTTCTACCTTGGGCAGGAGGTGGTTTTTCATGTTTATAAAATACCCTCAGTTAATAATTTTTGTGAGGGGTTGGTGACAAATTTTGTTAATAATTTTAACACCATTAATAGTTTGGAGTAAAAAGTGAAGCAATGTCAATAATTTACAGGGGTAATACTCAAATTGATAGGCAAAGACACACTACTACTACAATAGTTTAAGGGACTTTGGCATGGTTTGGCAAGAAAAAAGCCAGGTTCTTTTGGCTAAAATAACCACAAAAAATAAAATAGATTTTTTTAACTTAATAAAACAAAATATCACATCAAATCCATAATCATTACATTCTTTCTCTCACAAGAAAGCCAAAAGTCCTTCTCAAACTAAGATTTTTAGCCTCAGGCTAAAAAAACCAAAAAGTCAACCCACTTTCCAAGCCATACCAAAGTAAATTTTCTCCATTTACAAATTACTACAAATATAATTTGATGTATATACCCTTGTATATGCAAAACTTTAGTTGAAATTAAGGCTTTTTGAACTTGATTCGATTATTAAACAAGTCTAAAAATATAACTAGGCATTATTTGATTATTATACAAGTCTAAAAATATAACTAGGCATTGTTTATTTAATTAACGAATTGAGATTGGATATGTTTGCAAACTAACTTTCAAAGGTTATAAATCTTGTCTTTTGTTTGACAAAACCGTTGAATCACTGGTAACAGTACATCAATATTAACAAACTTGTTATTCCCCAAAAAAAATAAAAATAAATAAGAGTCATTTATTAACTTTTGTATTTTAAAAAAATTCGTAAGTATGTAAACTCTAGAGATCATAATTTAGTTAGGTACAGAGAGGGGCTTAAACTTCCAATTTTCAACCCAAATAAAGAAAATAAATCATATATTTTTCTATATAGGAACATCTATTTATCTATACTGTATATTAAGAAAGGGATTTCTAACCATGAGGACTCCAAGAGTTTCAAAATTTCAACCCAATTATATTGATTTTTCAATTTTAAAAATAAATCTCCCTTTTTTTTAATATCAATTGTCAATTAAACAAACTAAAATAAAAAATGAAAATTTTTTTCCCTCAAATTGCGAAAAAGTGACTTTTGCTAAAACAAATAGAAATAAATTTTATTTTTCTATTAAAAGTGATGGTTCATGAAATATCTCTTTTTTTTTAAAAAAAAAATGAGGGTTATAGTTGATAATTTATTGGTTATCTAAAATTATTTTCGTATCAAATGTGAATACCATTTTAAATTATTTTTTTTTACCTTTTTTTTATTATCTAGATACTTTTATTTTGTAATAAATTTAATTGAATTATATTTAAATTATTTTATGTCATTATAAAATTTAATTTGTTTAATATCAATTTATTCGATGATCCCTTTCTAAAATGTGTATTTTTTAAACATAATAAAAAAATTATATTGAAAAAACTTAAGCATATTGTTTTTGCTTTTGTTCGTTAATATTAAAATTTTAATTAATCTTATTTATTATTTTAAAAAATAAATTAGCAAATAATTTTATAGATTTATATGTACAATTTTGTTTCTATTGCTCAGGTTATTTGGTATCTCTGCCCAAATCCACTAAAATTTATTTGAATATTTGAATTTTACATAGGTCTTCACCTAATTAAAAATTATGTTGCCCGATCATTGAAAAATTTCAGACTTAACTCGAGTTGTTTGGGTTAAACTCGCTTGAATTTACAACTCTAGCAAAGGGATTGAAAGTTACATGATTGAAATTATGATAAATTAAGATTGATATATAAATTATGATAAAATTGTGAAACTTAAATTGTAAGTTTTAATTTTAATTTTTTTTTTTTCGCTTTCATAATTTACATATAAAAATCTAACTATTTATATATTTTATATAAAAATATTTTATTAATTTTTTTATATCCCGTACATAGCATGAGTTTTCACTGGTTTACTAATAAATCTTACATCCATGACACGACTTATGGACCATTTGGTCCCATAAATATTCTTATAAATTTATAAGTCCTATCTCACATTAAAATTTCCAAATGAAACATACTCACATTTGGAAACATAATAAGACAATAGTGCATACATTAGAATGATATTACATTGTCACATTTTAATAAGGGAAAATTATTTAGAAGTCCTATTAGGGAGACTTATGCTACATATGGTCCTACTAAAAAACTTATGTTCCCATAAGTCCTGTGGGAAGTTTGTTGGCACATTTACCCTAAATATTAGTTGTTAATATCATAAATAAGTAATAAAACCATATATAGGAAATTGATATAAACGTAACGTAACGTGACACCTACATAAACGTAACGTGACACCTATATAAACGTAACGTGACATATTTACATAAACGTAACGTAACGTGACACCTACATAAACGTAACGTGACACCTATGATCTATGGTAACATTCAATTTCCTATATTGAAAATTGGTTTTATTTATTTTTTTGGGTTTTTTTATTTTTTTTTCAGAGATTTTTTCTGCCACGTCAATTTATAGTGATTTTTTTATTTTATTTTTATTTTTTTTTTATAGCTTGCAAATAAATTGGAAACAGATGTGAACTTCTGGTCACCAAATTTTTTGAGGATTACTATACCTGTCTTGTGCATGTTGAGCTGGAAAAGTAGGCATGAACTGTTTAGACTTGGGAAGAGGAACTTCACGAAACCACTCATGCTTAAGAGCATGATAACATAGTTATAGGCATGTACTACCTTCTCAGGGTCATAAGTTAAAAGTTGGTTCAATAAGTCAAATCCAGCATCAGAGAGAACCGGAGATCCAGTGAAAGATGTAGCTGGAAATTTCCTACGCAATAGGTTATACCTGAAACAACAAAAATGCTTGGGACCTCTAATTTAGAGGTACCACTAGTGATGTAGCAGTGGGTCCCCCACTGCCACAGCCAATCATGTGTCTTGATTTTTTTTTTTTTTTCCTTTTCCACCTCATTAGAGGTGAGTTTAGAGATGCCTTTTTAGAGGTCTCTAGCATTGTTGTTGAAACAAATACATTACTGGTTAATAGCACGTGATATAGTTGTTGTGTAGCTGAAACCATCATAAACCACCAACATAAACCATCAACATTTTCACATTTAATTTAAAAAAATAAAAACTCATTAAGTTTGCGAAACGTAACGTGACACGTTATGTTACGTTTATGTAAGTGTCACGTTACGTTTATATAGGTGTCACGTTACGTTACGTTTATGTAGGTGTCACGTTACGTTCATATTGGTGTCACGTTACGTTACGTTTATATAGGTGTCACGTTACGTTACGTATATATAGGTGTCACGTTACGTTGTCACGTCACGTTAGGATCTTGTGGAATACATTCTTATGAAAATAGGACTTGAGACTCTATAAGAAATTACACAGGACTTAACCTAGCATAAGGTTCTGAAAAAGGACTTATAAATAAGTTTCCCTTTTAATAATGACATATTTAGCAAAACTTTAATAAGATAATAGTACACATATTAGAATGATGTATGATTGTGGACATCATGATATACCCTTTTCAAATTCAATGAAGCTTAATTGCCTACAAAAAAATTCATGAGACTTTCTGATACACATTTTTTTGAGATGGGACTCCTAGATAATTTTGTTTTTTTTAATCATCTTGCTTTCATTAATAATAAGAAAATTGACTAGTAAATCCCGTTTTATGAACTTATGTTTCCGTTAGTCCCAAATGTTTTTAATTGTACCGTGTGGTCCTTGTATAATTGGAATGACTAAATTGCAATTGGTTGTAGTGATTGGTAGGATTCAGGAAGGTGGGCGAGTGTTTGGTGTTGACGTTAACGGCATAGGTTGACGTTTTATGAACAACAAAAGTGTATTACAAACCGTGAGTTGTGACGACGTGAAATACAAAATCAAAATCCCCAAATCGGAAGCACTATAATTTGTGAGATTCTTCAGTTGCCCTAAAATCAAGCGGTCAGACTTTGGTAATTCAAAATTCAAAATTCATTTGATCGAATCCTACATTTTTGGTTTCGATATGCATATACAAGATCTAGTGGGTCAAACAGTTCCATCTATATGTACTAAAGATATATTGTGGTGGTGTTTGTGTGAAACCCTAACATCGATTTCAACGGGACGACCTGTGAACGTCGAAGATCTATTCATGCCAGAAGACCGTTTGCGGCTAATACCCGAGCATGTACAAACCACGTACAGCCTTTTGTGTCCTTCATAGCACAAACAAACTATCACTCGAATGGAATAGTTCTCACGTATTTGTATTGAAACCCACACTCTACCGTATACTTGCAGAGCACTATATGGAATTCTTGCGCACCGCCTTTGAAGCACTGACTAACATGAGTGAGACCGTTAGACCATGAGGCAGACATTAACACTTTCTCGGTGTGGGGGTAAAAAGTGGGTTGCAGGTCAATGTCGTCATCTGTTTCTAATGCACATCGGACCCCTCTGCGCGGTGGCACAATATTGTTTATCATAACATAATCGTCAGCTACAATCGCGTTAATTGGATCCTCTTGTTGTACAATAATCAAATCAATGTTTGTAACGTTAATTGGATCCTCTTGTTGTACGATAATCAAATCAATGTGTTACAAACGGAAAGACTGAGCGAGGCACACCATGTTCTACATGTCCACATCATTTTGCGACACAAAATTGTTGTACCCGAAAATCTTGTAAAACAATAACATTTTCGTGGGTATCAATCCCTTTAGTTTGGAACACACAAAGTCAACCAGGTAATCAAACACAAATGGAGACTGTAAATTGTATGCAATGCTTGTACTGCGGTATTAACACAAAAGCATCAAATTGGGTTCCATTCCTGCAATTAAATATGAGGTAAACACACGTAAGAACGAGTATGAAGGTATTGTGTGCAACACATTTATGTGCAGTGCGATGATCTACCAATTTGTGAATTCGACATTACGTGAGGCAGTTAGTGCTAAGTAAACACGACCACGAATCGTTTCCCCTTCAACCCCACACGCACCCCCACCCATCTTACAAGAGTATGTATAATTGTACATGGTGTGAACCTACAATGACACATAATTTTTCCCCTAAAAAAAAAAAACATCAGCACGACATTTTTTCAGCAAAACACACCACATAAGTAAACGTTTTAGGGAAATAGACGTGCATGTGCAAGGGTAAGAAGGTGTGGGTTACGACAACATGACAAGCGCATTAGATGGGTAACTTGAAATGCGTAATGTGAAACAAACAGAGCTACACAATAGTGGGAAAAATCGAACCCCGTAATCAGGAAACCACACGACCCACACAAATCATTCGGAAAACCAATACCCACACCAATCAACTGGAAAAACATTACCCACGCCAAAACAATCAAGGAAAAAAAACACACGACTTGAAATTGGAATTGAATATTCAAACAAATTGTGAAAAAATGGATAAGAAAATGGTGTTACCAAGTGTGTACTATACCTGACGACCGGTGATGACATTCTGAAGAATAAAACTAGCCTCCCTTCAATGACGATGACATGCTTAACCCACACACCTCAATCCCAACCCCATCCCCCAGCACATATATCCCACTCCCAAGAAATGTGGTATACGTGTTTCGTTAATAAAACAAACTGGTGAAATTCAAATGGGTAGAATTGTCTAGGAAAACACATAACAATTCAAAAAAAGACTTTTTTGCACTATACAGGGGATACATAGGACTGAACAAACTAACAAAAAAAAAAAAAAATGTGGGACCAAACAGATCAATTGTTCCTCATATACAACTTTTCAATAATTTTCCCTTAATCATATTTGATTTTTCAATACTTAAAGAAATATGTTCCATTCCAAACATGGGACATTAGCTAAATGATATCAGCATCATTTTTTCCTTCTCAATTGAGCACATCATTTTTTCATTCTCAATTTAGCACATCATTTTTAGCAATGAATGTATTCATGATTTGGAAAGTACAAAAGAAAAAAAAGAAAAGAAAAGGTCCCAATAGGTTTTTGCCCTTTTGAATAATGTCATAAAATTTTGTACTGTTTTTTTAGTTAAAGTTCCATATATCTTGAAACATAAGACTATCTTCTAATAGATGTCACAATTTGTTTCATTAAACAAAGAAAAAAAGAAAAAAAATCAAAAACAAAGAATAATAAGAGTATCTCCATTCAAATCTTCAAAATTTAGTATGTGTTCTCTACTTGATATATCAATTATATTATTCTATTATTTTAAAATTTGGACTCTTTTTTGTACCATTAATCTTCTTTTATTTGAAGGAAAACAAACAAAAAAAGAAAACATAAGGTGGTATTCATGTCAAAATTGACACGAAGCATAATACTAAAAGCAATGTCAACTTTGGCACGCTAGGTGAAATTCAATTAGTGTGTCAAAATAAAATTGTTGGACTGTCATATTAGATTTAACATATCATATGGAGGTGTTCTAACCCCTCAATTTGTCAAATTTAAATGTTTGTTATCTATTTATTTTCTATTTATATTCTAAAAAACACATTTAGTAAGACTATTTTCAAAATATATTTTCTATTTTTTTATAAAAAAAGAACACCTTATAATTTAATAAACATTTTAAAGTTGAATTATGAATTTTTGAAAATCGTTTCCTTACCAAAAATAATAATAATAATAATAAGAGTAAGAAGAAGAAGAAAACAATGGTTGCTTTTTACAATTTTTATTATTTATTATTTATTTTTTTATTGTTGTTATTATTTCTGTTTTAAAAATGAAGAAGATTTAAATATTGAAAATGATGACACCACCACCAAACAGCCTCCCCCACATGGCGTCTCAAATATCCCACCAATTATGAAATGATAGGGGGTAAATTACATTCACCTCCCCTTTATAATAACGGTGGTGCTATATATATCAATTAATATATATATTAACATATTAATTAATATTATAATATTATTATTAATTATATTTATTATATAAGTTATAAATATTTAAAATTATACAAATAATATCACATCATCTGTTAATATACTAATATATATATTAATTGATTCATATAACATTATTCTTATAATATACCTCGCTCCCTGTTTTGAAAATCACACTGAAATTCCCTCCATTTTGAGTAGTGTTTCAGATTCCCCTCTGTTACTTTTTTGTCGATAAGAAGAGTTAGAATTTGATGATTTCTTTTAAAAATTCTTACTTTGCGCTTGATCTATTTTAAAAATTAGATATCAACCCTATAATACTAAAAACATAAGTGCTCCAACAATACTCCAAAATTAATAACACTAAAAAAAAAAAATTTTAAAAAGCCAATTTTATAAACACAACAAAAATTGATTTTGCTTTTTAAGAACACAATTTTTTTTCCTTCATAAAACTGTTTTTCAAAATCTACTCTTTTATTTTTTATTTTTTATTATGTGAATCACATACCAACTAAGGATAGTATGGAATGTAGAATTCTTCTTTATAGAGAAAGCGAGATAACGTGTCTCTTCCTTTATTTTGTTAAGAGAAACCAAAACGTCAGTGATCACCTTCGACTAGGATTGGTCAGAAGGACCCTCTGACGGTCAAGTCATAATACTGTTTAGCAATGAATATTTGTATTTAAAAAAAGGTTCTTGGATTACATCTGGCATGTCCTTTTTGTTTCACCTGCTTCTTCTTTTATAGTTTTCCTAACTTAAATCCTATATGTTGGATTAATATTTGATCCGAGAGTTCTGTCCCTACCTGACTCTGGTCAGACAAATGGTCAAGTTGCTTTTGCCTTTGATCATTGAATCATTCCCTTATGAATGGCTTAGATTATGTCAGATACTAGTGGTTAACTTGCCAAGCGCTATGTTTGTCGGATCAGGTTGATCGGACAGTTTTACCGTCTAATAGGCCTGATCTATGTTCCTATATTTGCTACTTTGATATTTCCGCCATTGGAGGAAAATGAATATGACATTCCTCTTACATTTTGTGAATCTTTCTTTTAGAAGGAAATCTTTACTCTTCATTACTTCTCATGCTCTAAGTCACACACCAATTTACCGTCAATTGTCTCTAATAGGCTCCTTAGAAAATTTATGTCGGTCTTCTCTTTCTTTTGAGTTGCTTTGCCTAACTGCTTCAGGCTTGGATCAATATTTTACCCCCTCTACAAATACCTGTTGCAAAATTTGATACCAAATGCAATAGCTCATTTGTAGATTAAAGTTTTAGTTTAGTCGTTCCATAAATGAACTAAGACTAAAACGGTAAAACCAACTTAAAAATTAATATCATCTTAACATGTAGCAATTTAGAGGAGGTTACTGTCATTTAGAGCTTAAAAAAAGGCATCCGTAATCTATATATATATATATCATATAAGATAAAAAGGGTTTATAACCTACAAATTTTGTGAGAGTTTCAATATCACAGTCTTAATTTTTTGATTTAAAAAAAAAAATTCAGCATTTATTGATTTTCCTCAACCCACAAGCCTTTTTGATTTCTCTCATAACTGCTGCCGCACCATTTTCAACTTCTCCCATACATTATGGTTAGTGATGAGATTGTTAAATTATTTTTATAAAAAAAAATCTAAAAAAATAATTTTTATATTAAAAAAAATGTCTAAAATAAATATAAATTATTATTAAAAAATAAAAAGTTGCAATTGTAAAAATAAAAAATAAAAAAGAGAGAGGAAAAAAAAAATACACAGTGCATTTCGTTAATAATGCTAAAAAAAATGTGTCAAGTGTTTGTATAAAGACTTGACACATATCCATTCTCAAATTATCAAGTGAATATAAATGAAACCAAAAAACTCAGTTTTAATGGTTAACAAATATTAGAAACTTGACCATTGAAACTTAGTAACTATAAATTAATAGAATTCAACAATTGAAAGGTCTCAAACCACATCTTTTTATCTTTTCAAATGTTCCATTTTTTTTTATTCATGCATTCATTCTAATATTGATAGAGAATTGGACGTGTGGAAGAGTGAGAGATATCAAAATTATATATTGAGTTATGTAATTGTTGTGATGAAAAATAAAGATTGTCTTCCCCTTCTACGATGATTTATCTGGTTATACGTCAGGTGTGCTTCTACATCATCATTGAATGTTGATTTCATTTTTTTAGATATTTTGTCTCACAATTGTTTGTGTTTTGCGTTATGAAATTTATTACATCAGTGTTTGCTAAGTTATTAAATGGACCTAATTTAAGAAGTGCAAAATATTTCAATGTCATTCTCGGGATTAGAAATATAAAAAATATACACAAAAACTATATGAACAGACAAGATTTTAAAAAATTTATTTGTGAGTCTCACTTCTTGAAAATCCTATAATTCATTTATTTTTTTGTATTATATTTTATGTTTGGTTTCCGTACTTTTTTTTAATTTTTTTTTTTATATATAGCTTTCTTTGTTTTCTTTAAAAGTTTATTTTTAAAAATAAATAAATAAATAAATCATTTTCTATTTCAAACAATTTCATTTTTTTTATTTTTTATTTTTTCTTAAAGTAGTTTTAGTTTTTTGGGCAATTACTTTTTTTTTTCTTTTATATATTGTAATTTTGTGTATTTTAAGTTTATGATATTTTCACTAATACACTCGGAGATACATTATGAAAGAAGTATCATGCGAAAATCAAGTGAGAAGAAGAAAAATAAATAAAACAATATGATGAATGTGAAGCAAAGATTAAAGATCAAAACTCCCAAAACAAGCAAGCAAACAAACAAGCAAGTAGAATAGAAAGTTTAACAATAGACATTTGAAAATTTACAACAAAATTTCATAACTTTCCTTTTTGTTAAGAAAATTTTATTTGGTACTAGCTAAATAAAATGCTTTTAAGATAGTTTTTTTTTAAAAAAAAAAATTGAATTTAACTATAGTAAAATTGTGTAAGCATAATTGCTAATCACATTTTTTCACTTAATGTATAATATTATATTGACTACCTTTTTTATGTTTATTTTGGTAAGTATTTATATAGAAGTAAAAAAATATCGTTAGGAATAAATTTTTCTTTAACTTAGTTATAAATTTTGCCCGTACATTATTTTTAAATTTTGAATAAAAGCAAACATAAAATAATTAATTGAAAATATACTACATTTGTTATATTACTTTTTCTGTGTACAAAAAGAAAAAAAAATATATATATATATATATAATTAAAAATCACAATTCACATATACACAAATAATTATAAGCATAACTCGTGCAAGACACGGTGAAATACTAATTGTCATAAACCTTAAAGAAGGTTATTGTAAATTTTTTCAAACGAAAAATAGTAATTACTGTTAAAAACGACGAAATTAGGCTTTGTGGTCACGTTAAAAATGTGACAAAGTATATAATACTGTTCTGGGGATGTGTATAAAGAATTTTATAAATATTTGTCTCCAAGGAAGATGTTAAAATATTTAAATAAATGGGAAAATTTGAAAGCAGTGTAGACTTTAAAAAAAATTATAGATAAGTGACAAATTTTATACACATTAATAATTGGGTTAAACTTTTCTTATGTTAGGATTTTAATAAAAGAGAACTTAAAGGATTCGTGAAATCCACTATGAGTCTTATGTCAATAATTCAAATTGTTCACTTTCTATGACTTCTTGTATGGAATATTCAAGTAAAAATTTAAAATGATTGAATATCAGTAACTATATATTTGACTCAAATTTATATTATAAAAAATGAATAATCATTATTGAATTATATTTGTCGTATATTTTTTGAAAATAAATATAATTCAATTATATAGCTATCGATATCAAATCATCTTAGGCCTTGTTTGGCATGATCTAAAAAAGTCAAAAAGTTAAAAAGTTACTATCTTATTTAAGTCACATCATCTTATTTAAGTCACATCACCTCTCTAACACATCACTTCAAACCTAACTTATATTTCATAAAAAGTCAAAAAGTGCACTTATTTAGATCATCCCAAACCACCCCTTATTTTTTGTTTGAATATTCTACTCAATGAATATAAAAAAATGAACAATTTAAATCATCAGAATTGATTCTAAAATAAGCCTATCAATCTCAAACGTCCTCTCAAGTTAACATTTCAACTTAAAAAAAAGTCAAACCCTAATTAAAATTATAAATTTATTCATGAATCTATAATAATTTTTTAATAGTGCCCCTAAGTGATAATTTCCCCCAAGTAAATTGTACGGTTTTCATGAAAAGTACTTGTAACAAATATATATAATCTTTCAACCCTCACATGTTCCATGAATCCATGTTTGTTTAGCCCCGTAAGTTGTGGGATTAAATTAACAATTTAGAAATTTCGTTTTGATAATTTGAATCGTTTATTTTATATTTATAAGTTGTGGGATTAAATTAAAAGTCTAATAAATCTCATTTTAATAATTTGAACCATTTATTTTATAGGATCATCTATTTATATCATTTCTAAAAATTTAAGTTGATTAAAAAATTATAACCTTTTATTTTATCATATTTATTTTAAAAAACATAAAAATCGCCTAATTTTTTTTGAGACAAACATAAATCGACTTAATATATTACATTGATGATATATACAAAGGTTTTACAAAATGAATAATTTAAATTATTGAAAACGTACTTATCGTGAACCTTACAAATTTGTCAAAAATTTTCAAATTTATATTTGAATTAAAGAAAAATCAAATCCTTAATTATAGTTGGCAAAATGTGACAAAACTTTTTCTCCCAGCTAATCTCATGGTGGAGACCACACATAACATTTCTATTTAGTGTTTTGTGAAAAATCATAATGTTTATGATTGTGAAGTACAATATTTTTGACATTATAACATGTTAATTAATTTCAAAATTATCATTTTAAAACCAACTACTTTTAGGATGGGGTTAGTAGTTACTTTTCAATTTTTTATTTTATTTTGAGTCATATCATATTTTACATTTTTTTACATATTTAAAAAAAATAAAAAAATTAATTTTTAATCATCTTTTCGAAACAATCTTAAAAATGCTTTTAAGATAGAATATGTACGGTGTCGATCAGTTTAAGTTAAAGATTTGTATTTTTATTCTTATTTGGGCAAATTACAAACACCCCTCGAGATTTGGTGAAAATACAGATTCTCCCTGAGGTTTGAGAAATTACATCCCGCCCCTGAGGGTCAAATTTTCATAATAAATTAGGAGAAATTATGGAAGAATCTGTATAAAAATAAAAACTTTGGGAGATAATTTGTTATGAAAATATAAATCTCAGGACGGAATATAATTTCTTAAACCTCAAGAAAGAATTTAATATTTTCACCAAACCTTGAGGGGTGTTTGTAATTTGTCCTTTTTATATATGTGAGGTGTCCATAAAGTTCAAGATATAATTAATACAATATCCTCCATTATTATAAGAGAAAAAGTTCAAGATTGGGGGGGGTTCACTTTAACCAAGCCATAAATCATTTCTAGCCATACAATTTTGAACAAGTTGTCAAAGAGACTGAAAGGACACGCGTAAGAAAAATGAGCAACACAATAGAGATAGACTTAAAAGAGGGAGAGAGAGAGGGAGGGAGAGAGAAAAAGGGAAAAGAGAGACACATCTGGACCCCACCCCCACCCACCAAACCTGTCACTTTTTTGCCAAGTCCCTCCTGCCCAGCTGTAAAGTGTAATTATAGTCATTAAAAATAAATCATACACGTCTCACTCTCTCTATCTATATATTAAATTATAACTATTAGTATATAATAATCCCCAAGTTGGTTCTTTTTTAATTTAGGAAACATTACAAAACAATAGAATGTCAATAAAATAATTATAAAAGGATCTGATTTCTCTTCCGTACAAGATCAGATTAGAACATATTGTTAGATTCGTGAACTCACTATATCCTATTTCAATAATTCAAACTATTCAATACATAAAATTTTTATAAAGTACTTTTAGTGGACTTCACAAGTTCAATAGTATTGTTCAATTTAATTGAAGACAAGTCTCACCGATTATAAAATTATTAAGAAAAATGGTTGATTCTATTGATTTATACTTTTTGTTTGTCAATGAGTAGGAATTTTTTTTATAAATATTTAAAAAATTATAGTAAATTATATAATTAATTGTATAATAAAATCCAACAACGCAATCTATTCAAATTTTCTTATGGTAAAAATTTATTAAAAAAATCCAAAAAATTATAAATGTTGGAAACAAACTATGGTTTTTAACATTAACTTTTTATAAGCTTATTTTTAGTTCAAAGATGCCTTAAGCCTAAATTGCCTTAACTTTTGTCTAACGCGTATTGCCTTCACTTAAAGCAAATAAAAAGGTCAAGATTAAAAAGAAAATTTATATTGTGTGTTCCACTAAAAACTTCTAAATAAAAAAAAAGAAAGTGGAATTTTATTATTTCCACTTTTGAGGTTTTCATTTATTTGTCTTTTCGATTTTAAAATAAAAAATATTATTTATCATTGATTTTATTTTATCATTTTGTTTCACTTCTTAGATGTGGCGTTACAATAGAAGAAGCTAGGATAAATTACACTTTATAACAATATGGGAGGTGGCCAATGATCTATGTCTTTGGAACAATGCGAAGGTTAGAGATTCAATGTTCGAGTCGATAAAATAATTACAATCCTTTTATTATAATCTAACTTATAAACCTTTTAACATCCTATCATATGACAAAAAATATATATATATTCTTTGTTCCTTTTTTGTTTTATCATTTTCTCACTTTACCTTTAATTTTTTTTCCCCTCATTTTTATCCTTTATGTTTTAATTTTTTTTTTCAATTTACTTCTAAATAACTTTTGTCTAAAATTAGACAAAAAATATCACGTTAGCTGCCATATGGCATAAAAAAAATATATTACTATATTTGGGTTTAAGTTTGGGTAACAAGAGTAGGTTAAATATAATACTATATTTCATGTCATGTGACATTTTTTGTCTAATTTTGGACAAAAATTAGTTTTAGAAGTAAATTGAGAATAACTTGAAACATGAAAGACCAAAGTGGAAGGAAAAAAAAAAAAAAAAAAAACTTTAAGTGCCAAATTGAGAAAAGAAAATTTTAAGGGCTAAAATAAGAAAGTGGTAAAATATAAAGATTTACCCTCAAAAGTTATATGTGTGTGGAGAACTCACACTATTTAATAAATAATGTCTAATATTTTTAAACCTTCTTAATAATAAAATCATATTTGTTTAGGCAGATTGGATTAAATGAAATTCGCGTACTGACAATTGTAAATCCTACGATTCTCAATCACTTTGGATTATATATCATATCCTATGTTTACATTGACTTATGATTACGAAGAGAGATTGATTTTTTATTTTTTATTTATTTTTTATCAATTTTATAATTTTACTAATTAGTCTTAACCTCTTATTTTGTATCTCATACTCCTTATTGGAATTCAATGGTCGCCCACGTAAAAGAGACAACACGTTTAACCTAACGTCAAACTTTATATTTTGTTGAATTATTAATCAAATCCAAAACTAATGGGTGTCTGGAGTTTTCTTTTTCGGAAACTTTTTTGTTGGTTTATCTTTGTTTTAGTAAAATTTTTTAAAAAAAAATACAAAAATTTTAAGTTTCTAAATTCTACTCGATAAATTAAAAAAATTAAAAATTCTGAAAAATTTCAGAAACGATAAAAATAAAAAATAAAAAATTAATGAATTTGGCCTATTTTGATTTTTTAATTTTTCAAAAAAATAATTTCTTTTTAGATTCGTTACAAACCAAAAAAGTTTAAAAAATTAATATAATTAAAAAAATATCACTAAAGATAAAAATATTCAAACAAATAACAAAAAAGTAAAAAAAAATTAATATAATTAAAAATATCACTGAGGATAAAAATATTCAAACAAAATATAACTTATTTGGAGGGTCCAAATAGCAATATCCAATGACACACACAGTAATAGTTTGATAATCACAATCCGACAAGTTAATATATTTATCTGGTAAATTAACATACAAATTCATTTTAAAAATCCATTTTCTAGATTTAATTATGTTGTAAGTGAGATAATTTATTGATAATTATAGAAGACATGAGAGAGAGAGAGAGTTGTTTTAAATATTATAACAAACTGCCATATCATTAGGTTTAAAAAGTTGATATAATTATTAGGTCTAAATAATATCATATATGAGGTTTTTTCTCCTACGAGATAGCAATTAATATGTTAATAATTAAATTACAATACAAACTAATGTCTCTTTATAAATTTAAACATAGAACTTCACTCACTTGCACAATTTAAGGGGTTGTTTGGGATGATCTAAATAAGTGCACTCTTTGTCTTTTTACGAAAAGATGTGCAGAAAAATAGAGAGGTGATGTGATGAAAAAAAAATAAAAAGATAAATTATATTGAAGTTGTCAAACTTGGCTTAAATATCACCTCCATAACTACGTAGGTGATTGTTGTGGTCCATCACACATAAGATAATTATGTGTGGATAACTTAAAAAATTATCCAACGAGGTAGGAAAGAACTTGGGCCTCTTGTTTGAAAGAAAAAGGTTAGGAATTCGCTTTTACAGATTTTAAATTTATTTTGAATTATTTGTGCAGTGGAGTTAAATTAATAAAATGTAAGATTTATATATGAAATGGATTTAAATTATTAATTTTTTAAAGTAAATTCTGAATTAAGAAAGATAAATTTGTAATATTATTATGTTTGAAAATAGCTTTTATTATATTTTGCCAATTTTTGGTTGGTGTGGTTTTGTAGTGTTGGTACAATATTTGACTAGAACTTTCAATCTTAGGGCACATGGCATAGGTTTGAGGCATTTATTAGGTGCGGCCTCTACCTGAAACTCTTACTACATTTTTAAAATAAATAAAAAAAAAAATCATAGAGACAACTTGTGGCCACCGATTTTTTTTTAATTTTTTTGCCCGGTAGAGAGAGGGAGTCACAAACGAGTGACTGGTCCACAAACATCCATATCTCCTACGTCACTGGACCCCCTTTTCTCTCTCCGTATCTATCTATATCTACATATATGCAGTATCGTACATATATTCTATAAATATATAAAAATTGTTCTACAAATAAATTTTTTACACAAGGTGCTTCTTTTTATTTTTATTTTATAAATAGATTGACATTTAGAAAGAAAAAAAAAACAATTACTTTGTTTAGTTTTGAGTTTTTAAAAATAATTTTTGAATTTTAAATTTATAATTTTTTTATTTTTAGTGAATTTTTAATATTTTAGTCAATTTTTATATTTTAGATTCACTTAATATGGATATACTTAAAAATTAAAATATTTGTGAAGAAATCTTTAAAAAACTTAAATTATACAAAAAAATGTATTGAGTAATTAGTATTTTGTACAATTTTTATACTTTTTCCAGATCTAATAGGTTAAAAAATATAAGTACAAATTTAAAAAGTACAAATTTAAAAAGTTCAATGAAAAACTCAAAAACAAAAAAAAAGAGGAAAAATTCCAAAATATTTTTAAAAACTTAAAAACCAAACCGAGTGCCTAATATTTGAAATGATCTAACTAAAATTAAATAAGAGAAACAACTCAATCGTTATATTAATTTGTAAATTAACCTATAACAATTGAGTTGTTATTAATTTCATATATATTATTAATTTTTATAGAGTTAAATGCAGAGAATATACATAAAATAATAGAAATGGCATGTTAAGTGTTAGTTTTATAACAATAAAGAAAAAAATTATTAAAATAATTTAAATTTAGAAAAATAACACTGTCATATTATTCTAGTCATAAATTTTATACAAAAATATTTTAAGAATAATTATTGCTTTTTTTTTATTAAAAAAAATATCATACAAGCAAATAAATTTTAAAATTAAACCTGTCACAACAATATGATAGGTGCCAAATAATTTTTTTATTAAATTGTGTAATATTAAATTGATATATAATAAGGTGGAAAAATACACGTGGCGAGCCTGGTAAAGGAGGGCGGCGAGTGGCGGATGACGGGGCGAAAAGCGCAAAGAGAAAGTCCACATTTCTCTTTTCTCTCTCTCTCTCTAGTATTATTATCTCATTCTCATCCCCACAAACCCCTCCACTTTATGGCCACTTTGTTTTTAATCCACAACTCTTGGCCTATCTTCTCTTTCTCTATTTTTTCTCTCTCCTTGTTATTTTTAGAGGTTGTAGATATTTAAACTTTTCTTTCTCGTGCCTAAAAAATATGAATATGTTTATAACATTGAGGCCTTGTTTGGGAAGATTAAATAAGTGTACTTTTTGTCTTTTTGGACAAAAAAAATTGAGGTTGAAAATATGGATGTTTGGGTTAACTTTTTGACTTTTTATGGAAAAATGTGTAATAAAAAATTGTGAAAATTGATTTTTAGAGGAAAATTTGAATTGGGAGTTGTGCAGCCGTAATTGTTAACTTTTGATAAATAGTGTTAACTTTTTAACTTTTTGAGTAACTTTTTGACTTTTTAACTTATTTGGAAGTACCCAAACTTGGAATATATCGCACAAAACATATGTATAGGCGGATATTTGTGTCTTTTCTAGAGTGCCTTTGAATCTGTTCTCCCCCGCGCCCCTCTTAAGCTTAACTTCTGTACTCGCTCGCCTCCTCTGCCTGCGTGTACCGCACCGTACCTGTTTCTTTCGATCAACAATAATTTCCGGTATTAATTTTGATATTTTAATAAAACATTAACGATATTAAAAAAAAATTAAAAAAAATCAAAGATTAAATCATTACATTATAATAGGTGAGACTCGCTCTCAACTCATTAAAGTTGATTTTAGAGCTCAAGAATTAAAGTTTTAAAATATTTTTCTTATTTCAATTCCCATTTTCAACCATGCATTTTAATTATTTGTAACATAGAAAATGTTTAGAGGGTCCAAAATTTTAATCAAATGTCTCACATGGATATAGATCCTACACTTATGTGGGACTTATCCTATGTGATACATTTGAGAAAACATTTGGTACAAATTTTAGTATCCTTAACATTACTCTCTGTAACATAACCTTCGTTTGGAATATGAATTGATTTTTTGGCTTTTTAACTTTTTGACTATTTTAGCTTAAGACTAAGGACAATTTTGGAAAGATGATTATAATCAGTTTTTTGTGAGAGAGGGAAGTGAGTTATAATCTGGGAAGTGGGTTCCCAAAAGACCCCTAAAAAGTCTCATTTATGAAAGATTTTTTGGTTTTTTGATTTTTTTGACTTTTATGAGAACAAAATGAAATAATTATAGTTTGGATTTGATATTTTATCTTACTAACTTTTTAGTTTATTTTGTCTTTTTTGACTAACAAAATCAAAAAAAAAAAAAAAAAAAACCATGCCAAACATAGCCATAATTTTTTATAAAAAAAAAAAAAGGTATTCAAGGGTGGAGTAAATTAATAGAAAAGCTTCAAAAATAACAATAATATTAAGTTCACATAATTAGAACACAAAATATGTACATAAATTGTACTGGCTATGTATGGGTATAAATAAATAATCAAAAATTATTTTTAAAATTAAATAATAAGAATAATAATAATAACTTTTAAATTTTATTCATTTTTATCAAAGTCATACATAATAGAAGTTTTTTTTTTTTAATTCTTATGTCATTAGTTGTATGTTCTAAATTCTAAATAAAAAAAATACATGTCATAATTTAATTGGTTTGAAGAATGAATTACAAAAATTAATTTTAATTTATCATATGATAATAGTAAATTACATTTGTCAAAATACTAATTTTTCTATGTTTTGTAAAGTCTAAGTTTGTCTCACCATGCATCAAAACTGTAATTTATCTTATGTCATAACTATTACATAAAAATGTTAGTCGATTCAATATTTACGCCAACTTAACCTTCAATTAATTATTAAAAATTATCTTGATTTATGCCCTACTTATGAATCGTTTAACATATTTATTTATTAAATTGGTAAATAGATAGTTATAAGTATTTTTTATAATAAAAATAAGAAATATGGATATATTTTATGCATACTTAGAAAAAAATTTCAACTTAGCTAAAAAAAAAATTATATGTTTATGTTTAAAACTATTAAATGAATAGTTACATATATTTATGTGTAAAAAAATTATGTAAGATAGAGCCGCCCTAAATTTTAGCCTTAATCTTACACTTAATCTAAAACATTGATCGGTTAATTAATAAAAATATTTTATAATAATAAATTTAAAATTTATGTTTAAATTATATCATAGTTTATTAGGTCGTGATCGATATGAGCTAGTTTTAGAGTTTTAATATTGGATTAAACACTAAAAAGTAGCTTTAAAAAAATTGATTGTAAGTAACATGGAATAAATACATGTGGTTAGATAGTTATAAAATCAGCGTTGCTAAATACCCCCAGTGGGGGTCGACCCCCAATGACGTGGCGAACTCCCATTCGCTGAAACAAAAAGAAAAGAAAAAAATAGTTTTTTTTTTGGGCTAATGGTGTTTCTACACGCACGACCCCAGTGACCTCCACTGGGGATCTTAGGCATTTTTCTTATAAAATATTCGTCTATATTCAACTTTTATATAGTAAAATTCGTACTTTGAATAAATCTCAATCACATATTTCTTTTTTAAATCAATTATTCCCTAAAGTATTTCTTATTCTTTTAGTAATATCCACCTCTTTAAAATTCACCCAAACAGTACTTTGGTCAAACTTATCATCATCCTTGTTGTCACTGTTGGCTATATATTTTGTAAAAGCCAATTACAATTCGACACGTGGCAGAATAAGGGTATTATGGGAAGATGATTCATATCTTCAATCCTGATCGTACACGTGGCGATGACAATTGGTTCTCACGTGATCCGAGTAGCACCAGATCAATAAAGAAACGAAAGATGACGTGGCCTCAACGGTTACTCATATTCAAATTCAAATATAAGAGGGAAGTTTAACTGCAAGTGATGGCGTAGTGGAACTACTTCTAAGGCAGCATGATCAGCAGTCATGGAGGAGCAGTTCGACGGTTTGAAGTGCAGTTCGAAGATCATCCTTGGCAAGTATAAATAGCAAGGAAGTCCCCAGAAAAAGACCCCCAGACTCAGATCATACAAACCAGTCATTTACTTTATATTTTCTTTCCCAGTTTTACATTTCCTGCACTTTAAATACCTGCACTTTAAATACTTGTCCTTTAAATATCTGCACTGCACTTCGATTCCTAGGAGTAGTTTCAAGTAGATTCAAGTAGACTGTTGCTGTAAACCTCTTCGAGGCTGAGTTTGGACTATTGTAAGTGTTCATTTTTAATGAAATACTGCGATTGTTCTTCATATTGCTTGTTATCTTTCTTAATTTCTCCTAAGTCAAGCCACCAGTAAAAGTCCTCTTCATTGAGGCTGAAAGAACTAAAAAACACAATCGTCTGATAAATTGGTTGGCAATTATAATTTCTGTAAGGACTGATTGATCCTTGCTGGCACGCTCGCATTTACAGAACTATCCTTCGAAAAGCCAAAAAGCCAACATATATTTTTGGCACGCCCAGTGGGACTTAATTTAAAATGGCTAGAAGAAGACGACAAGGAGAAAATGAACGTCTGGAAGAAGGCGTAGAAGGAGAGGTAGAAATACCTAATCCAGAGGATAATGTGATAACACATCCTGTGGAGGCTCCTATGTTATCAGAACCTATGGTCGAACAGACCAGTACTTCTGGACAAGAACCATATGTTCATAATATTGGACGAAACCAAGGAATTGGAACATCCACCGTTCCATCTACTCAGCCAACAAATCCGTGGGATGGCTTAGTGGATGCTATGGGACAACAATTAATGAACACCATGGAAAGGTGGGCAACATCCTTTTTGGATCGAATGAGTAACCACCAACCAACAAATACAAGACACACAGAGGAAGTTTTAAATGTCCCTCAGCAAAGATTGGCTAGAGAAAAACAGCCTATGCAAATTAATGGACAATCTAATGGTCAGACTAGTACTCAGAATTATGAAAGACCATCGCCTCAGTCTTGGTATGAACCCATTTCAAGGCCTGTAGTAGGCCAAAATGCCTCAGTACCCAACAATGAAGCCACACATGTTGGTGGATCTGGGCAAGTACAAGAAATTGGCATGAGAGTGGTTACAAATCCCATGTTCGAAGCCATACCTGGCACTAGGGGATATAATAATCCTTTGTTTGAATTTATACCCGGGGGGTTGGAGAGTTTTCCTGTAAATGGAAGGGACACAACACCTGTTCCAGCACCTTTCGCAGGTCCCTTCGCAGGACAGGCTCAAAGGGGTTACCCATATCCCCAACAGCAACCTGTACCACAGGGGCAACCAGTCCCAAATGTACCACCTTATGGACCAAGAGGGCCACAAGCACAAGTTTGCCCACCAAACCCTGTGTTTGTTCCTCCAGTACTGGTTCAGCAGGCACAGAATATGGTCCCTAGGGACCAAATTGTTGATATTGTTAGGGAGATGTGTGGACCGATGGCTCGGGGGGTCCAGACTCCTGTATACAGAAAACCATACCCAGAATGGGTAGATAGGGTACATGAATATCCAAGAGGATTCAGAATACCAGATTTTACCTTGTTCTATGGAACTGGAAATCAATCAACAGTAGAGCACATTGCCAGATTCGCTGCTCAATGTGGTGAATTCACTAATCATGATTACATGAAACTGAGATTATTTCCAAATTCCCTGACTGGGGGAGCCTTTGTATGGTATATCAACCTTACACCTGGCTCCATTCAAAATTGGCAACAAATGGAAGAGGCATTTCATGCCCAATTCTTCCAATCGGAGCCAGAGGTGTCCATGGCAGACTTGGCAAGATTGAGTCAAAGGCCTGAAGAAAAGGCTACTCAGTTTATTGCCAGATTTAAAAGGGCTCGAAATAAATGTAGGGTCATCCTTCCAGAGTCAGAATTTGTAAGATTGGCTCAAAACGGTTTAGAGTTCAGGCTTCGAAAGAAATTTGACTCAACTGAATTTAGGGATTTGGTCGAATTAACCTATAAGGTGTCTCGATATGAAGCATTACTAGAGGAGGAACAAGATCGAAATAATGCTTCGTATAAGACGTATTATAGAGATCCCAATTATGAGATTGATGCAGCAGAGATTGTGGGCAAAGAACCTGTAATCTGTGAAGCATTAATTCATAAGGATACAACCATCGACCAACAGTTTAAAAAGAAAGACTTTCACCGAAAGTATTCTTTTGACTTAACAAAAGCAGATGACATTTTTGATCATTTGCTTGCAGTCAATTTCCTTAAGTTACCAAAAGGAGTTAAACTGCCATCTCCAGAAGAACTTAAAGGAAAAGTGTACTGTAAATGGCATAATTCTTGGTCTCACTCAACTAAAACCTGTATTGTTTTTCGAGACAGGATCCAAGAGCAAATTCGAAAAGGAAGTTTGAAGTTCCCAGCCAAAACAGAAAAAGCCATGGGAATTGACAGCAACCCATTTCCAGAAGTTGGAGAAAGCGCGGCTAATGTGGTTGTACCAAACTTTCAGAATCTATCTCTGCAGGAATTGGAAGAGGTCAACGTGCAAATGCATATTGCCAACCAGACGACTGCCAAGAAGGAGATTGGAAACCCACCAACTATTGGACAAGGTTTCTCACGTCAGAGGGAACACTCTGATGAAGAAGCACTGGACGATGATTCTCTCGAAGCAGCTGTAGTGCAGAGGATGTGTCCTAGATGCAGATTAAGTTACAAATGGTTAAAGGGGCTTCCAATTGATGGGAAGCAATACTATAAGGATGTTCAGAGACGTCCTAAATCAACCAATGCTCACAACAAAAGGCCGTATCCGGCTGGTGACAGGCAACGCCCATTAGTGGTGGAACCTGTAGTGGACAGAATGCATGCTAAAGGCAAGAGGCCTGTGTATGAGTCTAGGCCACCTAACTACTACAGAGTAGAAAGCAGCCATTCTGAAAGAAGATTGGAGAGGGGTCCAGGTTATGGGAGTAAAGCCAGAGATTGGCCTTTTAGACCAACCTTGCGAAGGACGGAAAATGGCTCTTTTCATCGAAGGACTGAACCAGGTTCAAAACATGAAGTCAGAGCCAAGCATTTACCTTCACAGCCAGCTTCGAAGATGGCTTCGAAGGTAGAAGGAAACAGTTCGACATCTGGATCAGTAAGCTCGTGGGTACCAGGGGTCCCAGATTGGTTTGTAATGCAGAACAAACCTAGGGAGGCGCCTACTCAAAGGGATGTTGGAAACCAAGGCAGGATGGTCAAGCCTCCTTTGGTGGCCCCAAACAATTGGGTATTACTTAAACATCCAAAGACAAAGGAACCAGACATGGTCCCAGTCATTTCCAGATCACAAAGAAGGAAAATTCAACGCAGGTATACCCAGTACCAGCAAGATCTGAAAGAAAGTGGAGAGAGTTCTTCACAGGTCAAGACAGAAGGAAAGAAAACTTCGAAGTCAGATCATACTCCAAAGCCGACTCTGCAAAGCAAAGTGGTTTGTAGCAGAGAACAATTGGCCCAAGTTCATTCTGAACTAAAGGCCAGGGAGAAGTCTAGTTTGGCAGGATTGGAGAAGGCTCTGATGGAAAGTGATAGTGAAGTGGGAGACGAGATTGACATGAGCCAAAAGAAGGAAATGGCAGAAGAAGAAATGTTTGAAGCCTTCATGGCTGAACATACATTTCTGATTGAAGAACCAGTTGAAAAGGATCCTTCAAAGGGATCAGTTATCAATGAAATACCAGAGTGCAGCATGGAGGATGCTGCTGAGGACACTGAGCAAGGTAGCCAAGAGGGGAAGAAGGTACAGTCAGCCATTCAGTTTGGCTCATTTCCCCCTGTATCAGTCAATATGGTACACATACTACCTCATGAATTCCAGGCTGAAAATGAGGGTCATGGTGACCAAGACATGGATCCAATTCCTGTATCTAGTGAAGAGTCACAAGTGAGTATGGTACAGGATGCTCCTGAAATGGCTACTCCAATGGAAACTGAGTATGAGAGCGAGGAAGAAGTGAGCATCAACCTCTCATACCCTTTTGAATATCCCTCAAATTCCATGACCCAGCATGTCAAGCCTTTGTACATCAAGGCTTTCTTTGATGGGATACAGCTAAACCGAGTCCTGGTAGACAATGGGGCAGCAGTGAACTTATTACCGAAATCTTCTTTGAAGAAACTAGGGAAAAAGAATCCCAGGTTGATCCCAACCAGCACGACTATTGCTGGTTTTGCTGGAGATAAACAGATGGCTCAAGGGATTCTGCCTATTAATTTGAGTGTGGGAACCAGGGATTGTATGACAGCATTCTTCGTCATCGACAGCAATGCCAAATATAATGCCTTACTTGGGAGAGATTGGATCCACACCAACAAATGTGTGCCTTCCTCTTTGCATCAGAAGATCATGATGGCCTTGGGTAATGGAGAGACAGAGGAAATTGATGCAGATCCTCAACCCTTCATAGCCTGTGCAGACTTTGCAGAGGCCAAGTTGTATATTGAGGGAGTAACACCACTCAGTATACTGAGGAAAGCTGATGGCTCAGCCGAAGTGACGGCTGATGAGGAAGTGACACACCTAAAGCACTTAGTCCAAGAGAGTGCTGATGAAGAGGCTGTCGTGAAAGATGACAATGATGCCTGGTTATAGGCAAAGAGATGAAGAGCAAGAAGCCAAGTCTTTGGCTCTGGTTAAATTCTCACCATTGGACGTAGAAGCAATAGTCCAGAAAGTACAGGAGCAAGAAAGAGAAGCCATGATGATTGGCTGTAAACAAGAGCAGTTACAGGTCAGAGTTTGGACCCTTGGGAAATATTGCGCATTGGACATTGAGACAAAGGTCCAGGAGATACAAGAGGAGGATGCCTTATGGACAGATTTTGTCTATGAGGAAGAACGTAAGGATGTGGAACCAGAGAACTTGCGAGTGGAGCAAAGCAAGAAATATGCTTCGAAGGTAGAAGGAATCAAAGAGGAAGCTCTAGTAAGTTCTCAGACACAAGACCCCTTAGAAGAAGTGAATTTAGGGGAAGGTTCTGTACAACAGCCAACCTACATAAGTGCTTGTTTGAACGTTCTGGACAGAGATCAGTTATTGGTTGTTCTAAAGAAATACAAAGATTGCTTTGCGTGGTCTTATAATGAACTACCAGGATTGGATAGGTCATTAGTGGAACATAGACTCCCTATGAAGCCAAATTTCAAGCCATACAAGCAGAAACCGAGAAGGATGAGTCCAGAAGTAATTCAGAAGGTCAAAGAAGAGATCCTTAGACTACTTAAAGCAGGCTTTATTAGGACAGCCAGGTATGTTGAATGGCTATCTAATATTGTACCTGTAGTTAAGAAGAATGGTAAAATGAGGGTATGCATCGATTTCAGAAACTTAAACCTAGCGACTCCCAAAGATGAGTACCCTATGCCTATAGTGGACCTACTGGTAGACAGTTCAGCAGGGCACCAAGTTTTGTCAATGATGGATGGGCATTCTGGTTATAACCAAATCTGCATTGCGGAGGAGGATATCCACAAGACAGCATTCAGATGTCCTGGAAATATTGGCACCTTCGAATGGATTAAGATGCCATTTGGCCTGAAGAATGCTGGGGCAACATATCAAAGGGCTATGAACACCATCTTTCATGATCTCATTGGAGGGTATCTAGAGTGTTATATTGACGACATTATAGTGAAATCCCAGTCCATGAAAGAACATCTGTTTCAGTTGGAAACAGCTTTTGAAAGAATGAGGAAGTTCAAGCTAAAACTCAATCCTCTCAAATGTGCCTTTGGTGTATCATCTGGAAACTTCTTGGGTTATGTGGTGCACAAGAAAGGAATACAGATTGATCAGAACAAAGCCAAAGCCATCATCGAAGCTAAGCCTCCATCAAGTAAGAAAGAATTACAAAGGTTCCTTGGGCAGGTTAACTTTCTTAGAAGATTTATTTCTAACACTGCTGGGAAAACTAAAGCATTTTCTTCCTTGTTAAGGCTGAAGGATGAAGAAGAATTTGTTTGGACAACAGAGCATCAAACTGCTTTCGAAGGTATTAAAGCCTACTTGGCCAATCCTCCAGTACTGATGCCACCAAAGGGAAACAAGCCCTTGAAGTTGTATATAGCTGCAGCAGAAGATTCATTGGGAGCTTTCTTGGCCCAGGACAATGAAGAAGGCAGGGAACAAGCTGTTTATTACCTTAGTAGGTTTTTAAATTCTTGTGAATGTAAATACTCAGCTGTCGAAAAGCTGTGCCTTGCTTTGTATTTTGCTGCAATGAAATTAAGATATTATCTTTTACCTACAACTGTCTTGGTGATTGCAACCACAGATTTGGTTAAGTATATGTTGTCAAGACCTATGTTGAGGGGAAGAATTGGCAAGTGGATACTAGCCTTATCAGAATTTCATTTAGAATATGTCCCTCAAAAGGCAGTAAAAGGGCAAGTCTTAGCCAATTTTCTAGCAGACCACCCATCTCAAACAGAGAACCAAGAAGTAATGGAACTTGGCATGACCAGTGTTGAGCCATGGCAGATGTGGTTCGATGGATCGAAAGCCAATGGTTTAGTTGGAATTGGTATTGTGATTAAATCTCCACAAGGGGTAGAAACCACACATGGTTTCAGAGTGGACGAAGTTACTTGTTCCAATAACCAGGCTGAGTACGAAGCCTTAATAGTGGGGCTAGAGATCCTTATTGGATTACAAGTACATGCAGTTGATATATTTGGAGACTCTCAGTTGGTGGTTAACCAAGTAAATGGGATTTTCAAGTGTCAAAGCATAAGTATTTTACCATATTATGTTGTTGCATTACATCTGCTTTCTCAATTTCAAGTAGCAAATGTAACCCATGTTCCAAGATTCTTGAACAATAGAGCTAATGATGTGGCTCAGAAAGCTTCGAACTTCAAGAGAAGGGATAATACCCAAAGGAGCATAGGCCAAACAACATATCAAAAATTGATACCACCTTTGAATAAAAGGAATGTAGTCTTAGAAGTCAATCATAATGACTTGCAAGAACAAGATTGGAGGCATCCAATAATGCAGTATTTGGCTGGTCCATCTTCGAAGGCCAGCAGAAAAGTTAAATTGCAGTCTATGCAATATATCATGTATGGTAATGCTCTTTATAAAAGGGGGGGAGATGGCCTATTGCTGGAATGTTTAGGCCCAAGAGAAGCATTAACAGCTATGGCTGAGGTTCATGAAGGCATTTGTGGTGCTCATCAACCCGGCGTAAAGATGAGATGGTTGCTTCGAAGGCATTCTTACTACTGGCCAACTATCCTTAAAGACTGCATAGAATATGCAAAGGGCTGTCAGGCATGCCAAAAGCATGGCACAATAAGGCATGTACCCATAACTGACCTACATGCAGTAGTAAAGCCCTGGCCATTCAGAGGATGGGCCATGGATATGATGGGAAAAATACACCCACCTTCTTCGAAACATCATTGTTTCATTTTAGTGGCTACCGATTACTTCACTAAGTGGGTCGAAGCTAAGCCATACAAGGCTGTAGACCAAACAGAGGTTATTGGGTTCATTAAAGATCTGATCCATAGATTTGGCATTCCACAAACCATAACAGTTGATAATGGAACTGTGTTCGATGGGAAAATGGTGAAGTCTTTTGTGGCAGAGTTTGGAATTAGCCTTGTTAATTCCACACCCTATTATGCACAAGCTAATGGTCAGGCCGAATCATCCAATAAGTCCTTAAAAAAGGGAATACAAAAGGTTGTGGAGGATAATCCTAGGGATTGGCATAACCTGTTGTTGGATGTGTTATGGGCTTACAGAACCTCTCCTAGGTCAAGCACAGGGGTTACTCCTTATGCCTTGGTATATGGGCATGATGCAGTTTTACCTGTGGAAATCAATGTTAAATCTTTAAGGGTAAGATGCCAAGATCAGTTAAATCCTGAGCAATACCATCAAAGCATGTGCTTGGAATTAGAAGGCATAGATGAAGCCAGAATTTTGGCATTAAATAGCATTCTTTTCCAGAAGAAGAAAGCAGCCAAGAATTATAATAAAAGGGTCAAACACATTGGCTTTGATGAAGGTGATTTGGTATGGAAAACAATACTCCCAATAGGGATTAAAAGCCATAAGTTTGGCAAATGGTCACCTAATTGGGAAGGACCATATCAAATTCATAGGGTTCTGCCTTTTGGGGCATATCATTTAAGAAATTTGAATGGTTATGTACATCCCAAAAAGATTAATGGCAGATATTTAAAACCTTATTTTCCAACCATTTGGGAAACACAAGGAATAACATAAAGCATCAACTACGAAAACATAAGACTACTTAAATAATAGACAAAATTTGTTCTTTTATAAAGAATTAAATACATTGTGCCACAGATTGGCCCAAAAATCATTACAATGTCTTAATTGTTTTTGTACAGTGGACTTCCTATGGCTAAGTGCTGGAAACAGTTGAATAGCTGTAGCCATGTCTTCTTTTCGGTCAGCTAGCTCTTGGTTGGTAAGTTGCAATTTGGTATCAGTTCGAACCAAGGCTTGGTTTACTGCAGCCAACTCCTCTTCAAGTTGAGCTTTTTTCTCTAGCAGTTGGATTCGAAACTGGGAGACAGAAGAGTGTTGTTCCTTGAGATCTGCTACTTTAGTATGCACTTGAGAAACAAAACTCTGGTCTCTAACCAGCTTCTCATCCGCAGTCTTAGCAGCATGACAGATGTTGAGATAAAAATCAATAGTAGCTGCAGCCTGAGATAGATGATTTGAGACATTCATGCTGGACTGTTCAGCAATGTTGCAACACTGAAGAAACCCATTTCTAATGATAGGCCTTTGAAGAGCCTCGAAGGGAATCCTCGAAAAGGAAGTTAGCAGTTCCAAACATGTGTCTAGATCTATTGAAGGTGCAGGAGGCCTGTTGCTAGGAGAAGGACTCTCGAAAATCTCCAGCAAGGAGTTAGCCAAGACTAATGGCTCAGCTTCAGCACTAAATGTTGGAGAGGTAGAAGGTACATTGAAAAGACTAGCGAGTCTTCCTTCGAAGATGTCTACCTCATCCCTAGACATGAAGGGCATAGAAAGTATTGTGGTGGAAGACACAAAGGGCTGCATGGGGATGGGAGAAATGGATGGAGCATCTTTGGCAGCCTCTATGGTTTTAGCCACCAATGAATCTAGTGAAGAGGGGCTGGAAGTGGACATAGGTGATAAATTATGAACTGGAGAACTACCAGTACCCTCTGTGGGAGAATCAACTGGAATATCCTTGGAAGAAGGAAGAGCAAGGCTCGAAGAAGCATACTGAGGCGGGTTAAAAGCCAAAAAAGGAAGATATGGTTCTAGACCAAGGAAAAGAGATGGAGGAATGATGGGGCTCAAAGAAGGCACATCAAATGTAGGCCTTGAAAGTGGGAGTGCGATTTGAACGACCCTCACATTCTGCATTTGATCGACCTCAATTGAAATTGAGGGAGGCCTCAATGGAAAGATGAATGCAGTGGGTGTTGCTGCAAGAAGAAGGAACGAAGAGCACTGTCATAATCCAGCGTCAAAGTTAACAAAAGAAAAGCAATGGAAGTGTGAAGGAAATTACTTGTCTCAGAAGCATTAGCACTTATGGGAGAGCTGCGGAGGAAGTAATGTTCAGCAGTTTGTTGCTTTCTTGCCATTTCCTTGTGCAATGTATCAGCAGCAGCAGCTTCTTCTCTTAAAACTTGTTGCTGCCGTTTTCTCTCAGCCCTCTCGAAGACAATTATTGCCTTGGAATGTTCCTGCTCCACTGCCTTGGCAGCTGCTTCATGAATGGGGTCTTTAACCAAGGTAACAGTTGAAGCGGTCACTTTCCTTCTCTTTCTTATTGCTTGGGCAATTGTCTCGAAATCAGAATCTTCATCAAAATCAGAAGGAGAGACATCGAAGTCAGAAAGAGAAACAGTAATTTTTCTTCTCTTTTTTCTTTGAATTGGCTTTGTTTGCTCCTCAATTGTCCTCTCAACCCCTTTAGCTTAAGGCTCAGATGCCCCAAAAATAAGCTCCTCTTCTGATTCTTTAGTAGCTGTCTCCTCTTGGACCAAATCTGCTACTCTTTTCTTCCTCATCAAGGGTGGCTCGTGTTCTTGGTTTTCTTCCTTTTCTTCTTCTTCTTGTGCTGCAGTTGTTTTCTTTTCAGGATCAAGCAGTTTCCTCTTCTTTTGCTGTTGATCACCTTCATAGAAGAAGAATTAAAGATAAGACAACCAGTGTTGTACAGAAGACCAAAGGAAAAGGAAGACAAAGGTATATACCTCGGGTGATTCTAGCAGGAATCGAAGCAGCAGAAGTGGATCGAGTTATAGCAGGGACTGCAGCTGAAACAGTGGAAGAAATGGCAATCTCAACTCCCTTGGGCTTAGGCACATCCAGCATCTTTAGTAAGTTATGAAGTGAGATAGCCAGATAGACTTCCATGTTGCTCACCCACCAATCTTGGTATCTCTTCAAGGCAGTACCTTGAGGAGAGAAGGGGATGAACTCAAAATTAGCCAAGTCGTCCATAAACTTGAAGGTTGCCTCTTCCAGCCTTGACTTCCGAACCTTCAAATCCCTCTTGGTAAGGCTCAGATTAGTGTTGCTGCAGAGCGGAATTGGAACTCCTTGTGTGAGGCCAAATTGTCTAGCAAATTGGGCAGGACAATAAGGCTCAGCTATGCATTTATAAGCTCTAGGATTGATGGTCCCTATGAATAATTCTCTGGGAAGCAGGAAAGAAGCCCATATCTCCTTGTGAGCAGGCGAGATACAGAGCTTGTCACTTAGGAAATTATTCAACCAAGTCGGGCCAATACTGGCTTCGAAGGGACGGAAATAATGAAGAGGAGGAGCGGCTGGTAGCTGATGAAAGAAAGAGAAATAAAAGGCAAAAGTGGAGGGGTAAAGTGAGGCATTGGCTAATCTTATGCCATGGGTAAAGGAATGTGACCCAGCAAATTTGAGGCATTTGGATTGCAAATCGGTAAAGTACGCGAAAAGCCAAAGCTGAAGGATCCAGAATGGCCCCCCTTGGTTAGCATCTAAGGGTTTTTCACAAAAGAGAGAACAGACTCTGTATACATGGCCTAAGACATACGGAGCCAAGGCTACCCGTTCTTGCAAGATAAAAGCTTTAGCGAGAGGGGCAAATTCCGGCATGATTCTTTGAGAAGAAGTGCAGAAAAGAAATTTGCACAGCCAATATAACAAAAAGGAGAAGAATTCCCTATCGGTTACCAAACCCTCTTTCTTATTCTCAGCTTTGACAAAATCGCTATAAGATGAGTTAAGAGAGGGGAGGGAGAAGGGGACTGTCAAATCAGGAAAATCTGGTGTAATAGGAGCACCAATGGGGGATACTCCTAGAAGATAACAAATGTCAAGGACAGTGGGGGCCATCATCCCACACTTAAACTGAAAGAAATTGAAAATGGGATTCCAAAAACATAAAGCAGCAGGAACTAGAAAAGGGTCTTCTGAGATAGTTACCCTAGATAGTCGAAGAGCATCGAGAAGACAGAGCTCTTGTAAGTCCAGTGCCCTAGCAGGGACGACTCGGTCGTACCATTCTTGCCACTCTGGCCTCATCGTGGGCCAACATCGGTGAGGGCGATTGATTCTCCAGCCCTTCCAGTCGAGGCTACCTTCATAGAGAAGCCGTTGATCCTCCAGACGAGGGTACAGGGCAGGAAGTTCAGCAAGGACCTCCTTGAATATGGGCCCAAGCACATACTCTTGCTGCACATGGTGACGAGGGACAAAGATACGCCCATCGATAGCACTTTTTTCCCCGGCCTTGTACTTCTCACATTCAGCATCAATAAGCCTTTTCAAGGCCACAGATGAGCTCACACGCTCTATGGATGGGATTTTTGATGAGGAAGAGGCCATTGATAGTATGCTTTTTCGGAAAGTACAGAAGGGAGTAAGGAAAAGTGAGAGATAGATGAGGGTTTATATGCGTAAGTGAGCAGAAGGGTTTCAAAAGCCTTTGTGTCCGGAAATACATTTCATAAACTGCTAAGTACTAAAAAGTACGAATACGAGGAGTTCTTTCCAATATCGATAATTTTTGGAGGGAAGAGCACATTCCGGACGCTGATGCCAGCTTCGAAGCAAGATATTTGGCTTCGAAGCCGAATTTAGGCGCTAAAATTCAAACAACTATGGCTTCAAAGCACGGAAGCCAGCTTCGAAGCGTACTCATGTTC
>JAXFYN010000733.1:0-53321 GCA_036172215.1 Camellia granthamiana
AACAACAGGGATGGTATGTGAAGTGCCAAAAAAATTTGGAGATGAACAAAATATAGTGAACCTCACCGATTTGTTGCCGCGATGACGCCGATTTGGACCTATTGATCTAGCAAGGCTAGCACCCAACAAACTCTCCATCTGCGAAGTCGCCGATCTGCTCTTGAATGAGAGAGAGAGAGAGAGAGAGAGAGAGAGAGAGATGGATGGAAGGGAAGAAGAGATCTGCTCTTGAATGAGATCTCCTCTTGAATCAAAACAAAGAAACTCTTCTCCTGAACACCGTAGGATTGAATCACCATTGTAAATCCACCATTGAAATATAATGTCTCTTGGACATTTCTCAGCTGTTGGATTGATTCAATCTAACGGTTCACATTTTGACACAAGGACAACAGTCCCATCAAAATTCAAAAACCACTCTCCTTTATTATATAGATTTTTCTTTTTATTTATTTATAATTTTTTTCAAAACCACGCTTATGAAGAAATTTCGATAAAGTAAAAATTGTGAAGAAACATTGATAGAAGGTAAGATTATAAAAGAAGATAAATATATTTGTAATTCTACACATATATTTTCTTATCCAATGTAAATCAAACAATGGAGGGGGATAATTTATCATACTAATCCAATTGGATAGTGAATACCACACTAATTTGATAAGATTATTAATACCTTCACTATTTGTCTTGTGAATCAAACATGGCCTATAGGTTTAACAATTTAGTTAAAAAATTAAGAAATCATAAAAAATTAAGAAAAAAGAGTTAAAATTTCATTTTTAATTTTTATTATTTTTTGCAATTTTTTAATAAAAGATGTGGGGGCCGAATAATTTTGTGTTGAGAAAGGCCAAGGAATTTGAAGACATCTGGTCGAAGTCGATTCGGCTATAATCTAAGGTCAAGTATAGTCGGCCACATGAAGAGGCGAATGGGAACCAGCATGCAATCAAAAGGCCGAATAAGCCATCAAGTGTGAGATTAGGGGTGGGCCCGACCTATGGGCCCAAAGGGTAATATAAAAAGAGGAACGCCAACAAAAGAAAGGTATGTGAGAATAGATAAAATAACTTAAGATAGAAGCAAACTAGAGAGCATACTAACTTATCCGTCGGAGTGCTAATTCGGGCACCCCCAACCGGAGTGTTCATCCATTTTTCAGGTAGTAATCAGAGGATCAATGACGTCTGACTGGATCTTGGAGTATTTCCAAACCACTTCTCCACAATTGGCACCGTCTGTGGGAATACTCAAACACATCCATGGCAGGCATAACAAATGATCCTCCGGTAGTCGCTAACGATATTACGCCAAGAGATGACATCACTCCAAGAAACATGCTTGGACCGGAGAATATCACCGCACGACGAGCCTTGAACTTCGACTCAATAGCCCAGACCTCACCTTCAACATCGGTGTAAGAGACAATGCAGACAATCATGGATCAAGCAAAGAAAAATGAATAGCGTCTGGAAAACATCATGGCTGAGAACGAGCACCTATGCCAGGAGTTAGCCCTGGAGCTAGCCAAATCCCAGCAGGCCACATGCCACGACCGGGGTCAACCTTCAGGAAAAAAGAATGATAGACGACGTCGACTTCGAAAACACGATAATGACAGTGATTCTGACTCACCATCCTCGGAACCAAGAAAGAAGGGACGAGTCGATGTATCCAGCTCATCCGAAGGAAGTCTGTATATACGGCACAAGTGAGGGAAAAGAAGTGATGATTTGGATGACGAAGACAAACATGACCCTTTTGTGCAACGAATTGCAAGGGCTGTGCTACCCAAGAAGTTAAAGGCACTGTCGTTCACCCTGTATGACGGAAAATCAGACCCCACTGACCATATTCGTCATTATAAACAAGTGATAACACTGCATGCTGACGATCAAGCCCTCATGTGTCGAATGATTTCGAGCAGTCTGTGACCACTGGCCATCAGATGGTACTATAAACTGGAGCTGACATCGATTAAAAGCTTTCATCAACTCCAAAAGTCCTTCAGGGCAAGATTTATCACCAATGAAATCTAGCCAAAGCAAGCCGATTCTCTCTGGGTAATGCAAATTAAACCAGAAAAAACCCTTCGTGAATATTCGGCACGCTATTGGGAATGCTTTAACTTGGTAGACGATGCCTGCAATGACTCCATGGCCATCACCGCCTTTAAAATAGGATTACATCCTGATGGTTCCCTCCGCAGTTCGTTGACTAGACGGCCCCCCAAAACAGTTTGGGCATTAATGAAGAAAGTTGAAGAATATTGTAAGGTGGAAAATAATGCCCTGCAGGTCAAAGTCGGACAGAAAGCCGTTAAGACGGCTCCGTCTAGAATCATTCAGCCGATAAGCATTGTGCCATCAAGGAGCCCCGAACCGCGGAATCGGGCTAAACGAGACAAAAGGCGTTACTCGCGTTGATCAAATGATCAATGTTCACACCGATCAAATGAATAATATCAAGTGGATAGCAGACGCACCAGGCGCTCAGACAAAAAGTACACAGAGTTAGCAGAGCCGGTCAGTTAGATTTTGTCGAAAGTTCAACACTTTCCGTTCTTTAAATGGCCACCCAAAATGATGGGACTTCCCGATACAAGAAGAAGGGACAAGCGATGTGAGTACCACAAAGACCATCGTCATAACACTGACAGTTGTTATGCACTGAAGAACCACCTAAAGGAACTGGTACAAGACGGCCGGCTGGCGCAACACGTCCGAAAGAATAATCCATCGAACACGATAGCCCTACGGCCAGATTCACCTCCACTTGGTGTAATTCATATGATATACAGCCTGCCATCGTCAATCGAGATACAAACAATCCAGTTGCAACCTAGCCTGCATAGGTTGATCACACCATCAAAACGGCTCCATGAAAATGGGAGGATTAGTTTCAACGACATTGATTTGATTGGGGTAACTCTCCCTCACACCAATTCCCTCGTCATCGAGTTATGCGTGAATAGATTCACAATTGAACATGTTCTCATTGATCAGGGAAGCACTTTGGAAGTAATGTTTTACAAAACATTTGTTAAACTCGGATTCACCGACTCGGATTTGTCGCCAACTAATTACCCATTATTCGGCTTCAATGCTAACATCGAGTATCATTTGGGTAAAATCACACTACCAGTTCGGGCAGGCACCAGATCAGTAGATGTAGAATTTTTGGTTGTCAAACTTCATTCACCATACAATCTCATCATGGGAAGAACTTGGCTGCATACCATGCAAGCTGTGCTAAGCACCTACCACCAATTACTTCGTTTTCCGACTGAGTATGACATTGAACAAATTCGGGGTTTTCAGAAATCGGAATAGGCATGCTACCTTGTTGCTGCTGCAAGGAAACCAAAGGAGCTGGAAGTGAATTCGATTGAAGTACTAGATCGAGAGAGCCTCGAGGACATTGGGAAGATCCCCAGCGAAAAGGCAACTGAAGACCTGGATCGGGTCGAGATTGATGGGAGTCCTGACAAATTCTTCATGATTGGCACTTCCTTGAACAAAGTTGACAGGCACGAGCTTGTATCCTTCTTACTCAGCAACCTTGACGTGTTTGCATGGACACTATACGAGATGCCAGGGGTGGATCCATTTGTGGCCCAGCACCGTTTAAACGTTGATCCAAAATGTAAGCCAATTATTCAAAAAAGTTGGCGTTTAGCCGCAAAGCACGCTTCGGCCATTGTTAAAGAAGTTGACCGATTGCTGGAGGTCGGGGCAATTCACGAAATAACCTATCCTACATGGTTGTCCAATACCGTGGTTGTAAAGAAGAAGAATGGATCTTGGTGTGTTTGTGCGAACTTCACGGATTTAAACAAAGCTCGTTCCAAGGATTGTTTTCTCCTCCCCAGAATAGACCAACTCGTAGATGCAACGGCACATCATCAACGCATGAGCTTCTTGGACGCCTGCAAAGGCTATCATCAAATTGCCATGCATCTGGAGGATCAAGAAAAGACTGCATTCCTCACCCCGAGAGGAACCTATTGCTATAAGGTCATGTCTTTCGGAGGAAGAATGCGGGGGCAACTTACCAGAGACTGGTTACTGTCATGTTCGAGGAACAGCTCGGCCGCACCATAGAAGTATACATTGACGACATAGTGGTCCAATCCAAGGAAAAGCATGCTTACTTAGCCGATTTGGTAGATACATTCGGCATTCTTTGAAAATACAAAATGAAATTGAACGCCTTAAATTGTGCATTCGGCATTGGATTCAGAAAATTTCTCGGCTACATTGTAAACCACCGCGGAATAGAGGCCAACCCAAGACAGATCACAGCAATTCTAGAACTTAGCTTTCCTCGGTCGGTTAAAGAGGTTCAAAAGCTGATGGGAATGGCCGCCGCCCTTAACAGGTTTATCAGCCATTCCACAGATCACTTTCACACACTTCGGCAAGGCAAAGCTTTCTAATGGACCCCTGAGTGCCAGGCTACTTTGGATGACTTGAAAACTTATCTCCGATCAGTACCACTCCTGACAACCCCCTTGGCAGGCGACCCGCTCATTTTGTATTTGGCGGTATCTGACTGAGCGGTCAGCGCCATACTTTTAAGGGAGGAACTCGAAGAGCAGCAACCAGTTTACTATGTAAGCAAAGTAATGGCCGACGCCGAAACACATTATCTACCAATGGAAAAGCTCATCATTGCTCTCGTTATGGCTGTATAGAAACTAATGCATTACTTTCAGGGGCATACCATAGGTGTACTAACGGACCATCTCCTCCGGTCGGCGCTCCGTAACGCGGAAGCATCAGGGCGTGTTTCAAAATGGGCTTTGGAACTCGGCCAGTATGATATCTAATTTTTGCCTAGAACTGCCATCAAGGGGCAAGTGCTCGCCGACTTTGTAGCCGAATTCACGGGATGTCTTGCCGACTTCAAGTCCGAACAAGTGTAACCTAAAACCAACTGGAGAATATATATTGGAGACATTTGGCAGTTGTACTATGACGGGTCATCCAACCAACGTAGAAGTGGGGCAGGCGTAATAATCATGACCCCCGAAGGGGCAATAATCGAGTAGGCAGTTAAACTGGGCTTTGATGCATTAAATAATGAGGCTGAATACGAAGCATTGCTGACCGGCCTTCAGAACGCACTTCACCTTGGTGTGGTTGCTTGTTTTCTGTGACTCGAAACTAGACATCAACCAGTTGAAAGGGGAGTATGCAGCTAAAAATGACTGCATGGCAACCTACATAACAACGACGAATTCCTTGCTCGCGAAATTCGACCACTACGAATTGAATCAGATAACCCGGGATCCGAACACGCATACGGATGCCCTTGCTTGCCTAGCCTTCGCCATCAATTCAGAAATCAAACGGACAATCGAAGTAGGATTCATCCTTGAGCCGAGCATTACCTCTTTTGAACCAGTTCAAATTAATATCATTGAACCAGGACCAAGTTGGATGGACCCTACCGTCGCATTCCTTTCCTCATAACAACTCCCAATGGACAAGAAAAAAGCCCACAAACTGCGAAATAAAGCCCTGTGATACTACTTGGATCCGCAAGGAAAGCTCTACAAAAAGTCCCTCTTTAGGCCGTACTTAGAATGTGTTCACCCAGATAAAGTTAAGGAACTTTTAACTGAAATACATGAAGGTAACTGTGGAGCCCATTCTCGAGGACGCTCATTGGCCCACCGAGCCGTAACGCATGGATATTATTGGCCGACCATGCGAACAGATGCCAAGAATTATGTCAAGAAATGCGAACAATGCCAGAAGTTTTCCCCTTTAACTCATTTTCCCAGCCGAGGAATTAAACTCTATCACCAGTCTTTGGCCGTTCACTCAATGGGAACTTGATATCATCGGACCACTACCACGAGCTCCAGGGAACAAGCGATTCTTGGTTGTCGCAACAGATTATTTACAAAATGGGTTAAAGTAGAGGCCTTAACACATATTCAAGATGTCGATGTCAAGCGTTTTGTATAGAAAAACATCATAGCATGATTCGGCATACCAAGAGCACTCATCTTAGACAACGGCACCCAATTTGATTATGGCGTCTACCGAGAATTATGCAATATGTATGGTATCCGGCCTTACTTTTCCTCGCCGGCATATCCACAAAGCAATGGTCAGGCAGAGGCCTCCAATAAAGTCATCCTGAATGACATCAAGAAAGGGTTGGAAAAAGCTAAAGGTAGATGGGTTGAAGAGTTGCCCAATGTGTTATGGGCTTATCGCACTACTCCAAGGCGATCCACTGGGGAAACGCCGTTCGCTTTGTGTATTGGAACCCAGGCAATTATTCCCCTAGAGATCGGCCTACCCACGATAAAATCCAAGGCTTTTGACATGGGTCGTAATGACATGATGTTGGCCTTGGACTTCCCTTGCTTGCATGGCGTGGTATTAGCAACAGCTCGCTAAATCATATAATCAGCGCGTGCAGTTGCGTCGTTATACGCTTGGAGAATTGGTCCTCAAGAAAGTGCTTCCTGCTACTAACAATCCGGCAGATGGAAAATTAGGCCCCAACTGGGACGGCCCTTATCAGGTCGATTCAATTGCCGGAACTAGGGCATATCGGCTCAAAGATATGGCTGGGACAAGTTTGCCACGCCCCTGGAATTCTACACATTTGCATAAATTTTATCACTAAGCCAACTTGTACGACACACTAGTTTGTTTCGAACTTTTGCTGATATGTTACGCATACATCTTTCAATTTCTTGGTACAATGCCCTTTCTTATCGCAATCTCGTTAATAATGGTTTAATAACGAATATAAGACTCCGAATTTGGAGCGCCCTGCGTAAATGTAACGTTTGGGCTGAATAAGCCTCTGAATTCGGAGTGCCCTTCGTAGATATCACGATTGGCCAAGACAATAAAACTCTGAATTCGGAGCACTCAGCGTGGATGTAGCGTTTGAGCCAAATAAACCTCCAAATTCGGAGCGCCCTTCGTGGATATCATGATTGGCCAAGACAATAAGACTCTAAATTCGGAGTGCCCTACGTAGATGTAACGTTTGGGCCGAATAAGCCCCCGAATTCAGAGCGCTCTTCGTGGATATCACGATTGGCCAAGACAATAAGACTCCGAATTCGGAGCTCCTTACGTGGATGTAACGTTTGGGCCAAATAAATATCTGAATTCGGAGCGCCATTCGTGGATATCACGATTGGCCAAGACAATAGGATTCCGAATTTGGAGTGCCCTACATGGATGTCACGTTTAGGCCGAATAAGCCTCCGAATTCGGAGCACCCTACGTGCATATAACGTTTGGGCCAAATAAGCCTCTGAATTCGGAGTGCCCTTCGTGGATATCACGATTGGCCAAGACAATAAGACTCCGAATTCGGAGCGCCCCACGTGGATATAACATTTGAGCTGAATAAGTCTCTGAATTCGGAGCGCCCTTCGTGGATATCACGATCAACAATAGGACTCCAAATTCGCAGCGCCCTGCGTGGATGTCACATTTAGGCTAAATAAGCCTCTGAATTCTGAGCGCCCTGCAAGGATGTCATGTTTGGGCCGAATAAGCCTCAGAATTCGAAGCGCCCATAGTTCGAAAGTCCTAACGGCCAGGTAATCCTCCAAATTCGGAAGGACCAAATTTGATAATAGAATGGCATGGATCAATATGTGATTGTCACAAGTAGATACAAACGTGAATCAAAATAATAAAGCAAATATTTATTTCATTAAATAAACACAAATACATGGCTTTTTGACGAATTCAAAAGTACAATAATGTATTGATATCTAAGTCTATTTTGCACTCTCTTCATCGTCAGATTTCTCGTCATCATAAGCCTCGAAAGGAAATTGGTAATTCTGATACAGAGATGACGCCGAATCGATACCCGTGGCCTGCAAAGCCTTGATTCATCCATGCTTAAATCCACTATTTTTGCACCAACAAACATCCTCAGCTAATTTTTCCTTTGTCTTTTCAATACCAATTTTTTGGCCATCATAAAAACCTTGTTCGTAGGCCTTCATTCTTATTGTTTAACTTGCGAACATGCTCGCCGTATCTCAGTCGGCAATCGTATCATCCAACAGACGCTGGTTTACTCTTTCCGCCACAATCGGGTTCATTTGACTCGTCGACTACGTTTCGGAAGCCTTAGCTTTCTTTAGCTCATTCTCGGCTTTCTCTACGCGAGCTTCCAAGCTCCGAATGCAGCCATCTTTCTGCTCTATCTCTCTTCATGCAACACGAAGATGCATACTAATTTCATAGGAGGTGTATAGTCCCTTTACCACTCTATGGACGCCATCTTGAAAAACTTCGTAATCGGGCCGACTGACCATTGATTGCTGGACTTCGAGCAAAAAAATCTGTTGAGCGAACTCGACTGCCACATTTGGATCGCGGATAATCAAATCCGCTTTCGTCATCGGTTTATTCCCAACGAAGACTAAAAAACTCAACGAGCGTGGTGTCCTGCTAGTTTCATTTCGCGAACGGGGGGAGCTCCCTCGCTGCTGCCTCTCCTTCCTGGGTGACTTCCTTGTCCCGCTCCCTCTTGGAGATCTACTTCGACGACGGGAGGAGTGGCGCCTTTCGCGCTCCTCCGACGTCATGTTTCCCATTCGCGTAGGTTCGCCACCTCGATTCATCTCTGAGTCCAGTTCAGCTAGTGTCCTACCTTCCCCCTTGCTGTTGAAGAATATTCTTCTGGACATCCAAATTTCCTTAGTTCAACACTATGCTCCTTTCCCTCTCGTAGTCGATTGAATTTGAAAACAGCACAGAACTCACGCGTACTTATCCCCCATCCCACTTATTAATTACGGGTGCAACGTTCCCAAAGCGATCACTTCAATGCATTGCGCTGACAAGTTACTATGCCCCACTCAATCTATGCACCACAAGTATTCGGCGATTCTGTTCATTGATCAGCTGGGGCAAAGGCAAATTAATAAATATATTCGGCTTAAATGCAATGCATTGCGCCAATAAGTTACTGTGCCCCACCCAATCCATGAACCACAAGTATTCGACGATTCTGTTCATTGATCAGTTGGGGCAAGGGCAAATTAAGATATCTATTCGGCTTAATTGCAATGCATTGCGCCAACAAGTTACTGTGCCCCACCCAATCCGTGAACCACAAGTATTCGGTGATTCTGTTCATTGATCAGCTGGCGCCAGGGCAGATGCAGTAAGATATTCAGGCTCTATTGATAAACATATTAACAATACTCCTTTTGATCGGCAAATTATTTTTAATGTGACATTACAAGCTGTATCTTTTATTCGGCTCTTCAATGTTCAAATTGACACAAGACATGATTATTTGGCTTTGAAACGACTTGTCCATATGATTACATCACCATACTTGGCTATTAATTAGCACATGCAGAAAGATTATGTTATAGCCGATTATTTTATTGCCGAATTAAGTCACATCACCATACTTGGCTATTAATTAGCACATGCAGAAAGATTATATTATAGTCGATTATGTTACTGCCAAATTAAGTTACATCACCATACTTGGCTAATAATTAGCATATGCAGAAGATAGACAAAAAGGCGATTTTCATTAATAAATTGAGTACAAACAGTCGTCATTTAACACATGAAAATTGCCCTATATTTAACTTCTAAACAAAATAAATAAGCAACAATCTACAAAAACTACGTACAGAAAAACACCAAACAAAAAGCAAAAAGCAAAATTACATTGACATATGGAGCTCATTCTTTAGGATCAGACTCCAACGGTTCAACCTCTAGCTGCTCGTATGGAATTGGCTGCTTCAATGTCATATTAGCGGCAGGCAGAGCTTTGAGCCAGTCGTGTTTGAAGCCTCGATTTTCGAACTTAGGCACTTCCTCCACGTATTTTTCTAAGGCGACGTTTTCTCCAGCATGGAACGTCTCAGAGATCTCGGAGTAAGTGATTTCTTTTTCCTTCTTTGATTCTGCCAAGTCGGCCTCCAATTTGGTAATCACCTCCTTGGCCAACTTGAGCGATCCTCACTCACGTTCGCCCTTTCTTCGGCAGCCTGTCTGAGTTTATCTGAATATTTAGCCTTTTCTTCCTTGGCATTAGCCTTGGTTCACTCTTCAACCGCTTTTCCCGCCTTAGATTCGGCTCTAAGGGAGGCCTCTTCAGCCTTGCCCTTTTCAGTTTTGAGTTCGGCTTTGAGCAAGCCGATTTGCTCGATAATGTCATAATGACGACGGCCTATTTCTGTGATCCTGCTTGCCACCTGTAAACAAAGGATTAATAAGATAACTAGCATAAAAAAGAACGGAATATTTTGTCTAAATTATGTACCAATATCGCCGATTGAGCAGCTAATATTATCGACACCATATCTAGCTCTGCACAGAACGCTGCTTTGTCAATTAGCAGAGAAATCAACGAAGCCACACTTAAGGCCACAGCGGTGTTCTTCAAAGCCGAAGCATCTGAAGCAACCAGCACGTTCTTTATTTTTGGTTATATGATAAACGGTGCAGCTAAGTCCTGCGACTCTTCTACGCGCGGCTGTTTATCAGTTTAATTTTCTAAAAAGTCGACTTCGTGCTCGGCGGAGCGTTTTCCCCCCTCTGTTCGGCCACTAGATTGTCCGATTGATCAATGATAATTTGCTCCATTTCGGTTATAACAATCTGCTCCGTCTCTTCAGCAAGAGTAGACGGCGAAGACTCAGCCACAACAGGTGGGGTTTCAGACCTGAGGGCTTCGGCCCTCATTCGTGTTGCATCTTCTTGGCATTCTTTCTTCTGGCCATTTGTACGAGCGACTCCCCAGCCATGTTCTCAGGATCTGTGCCGGTAAGGTCTCCTAAGTCGGTGAAAATATCGCCTTCTAATGATACGTCAACTCGGCCTGAAGTGGACGGAAAGTTAAAGCTGGCTTCCTTAAAGGCCAAATTAAGAGCCGCGTCAACCTCCTCCCCTAGACTGTCAGATCTATCCAAGTTGCACTGATCCGGCTGTTCAACGACTTGTTCGGCGACCTGCTCGGCGACTTGTTCTGAATCCAAAGCTTCAAGACCAATCTCCCTAAGGTTCTTGAAATTTAGGAAAATGAGTGTCGTGAGCTGCTATTCTCCCTTTGGAATCGTAATGTGATCAGCGACCGAAAAAGTAGCATACGTCGGCTCACACCGCAATAAGATATGAGCAGCCCTCCCTTGTTTTTGGAGGTTTGGACGGTCGAAGAATTAGAGCACAATTTTGATTTGTTGAAGCACAGCGTCATCGGTCGAGGCAAGTACTTTTTTCAAGTCGTTACTTGCACAAATGAAACGGTAAGTGTATGCAATCTAAGCCGAATAAATGTATAACAAATACGCATAGAAATGGGACTATACGGCCACCTGGTTCGCCTTTTTGTCTAAGCACGGGATCTAGGCGACCTTCACCTTCGCCGAATTCCCAGTTGCCTCAGATAACGATCATTACATCGTCAACACGCTTACCAGAGCTGGCAAGCATAATCACCAGATGATGATCAGTGTCCTCGGCCTTGAGAAAATAGCGTCCCTGTCGACCAGATGATTTCGCCAAGGCATAATAATGCTGAATAGTAGGGATTTCTAGATTAATCCTCAGTCGGCTGTTTAGTTCTACTATTCCCATTATGATTCGGTAAAATTTTACGTTGGGTTGTGAAGGGAGTAGACCCTAGTAACGAAGGACGGCCCTAAAAAATAAATGAAAGGGGAAACAGACTCCACCATCAGCGATTGACAGGAGAGGAAAAATGATCGTACTCTCATCGGTCCTCTCCATGTCGAGTACGCTATCTGCCACAAGTGACAGATGGACGTCATCTGGAATGGAAAAATGGTGTCGAAAAGCGAAAACACGGTCCGCGGAAAGAAGAGCTTTCAAATGTTGAGCCATTCGAATCAGAATGGAAAATACTCTAAACTAAAAATAAACAAGAAAATGAGAGTTAGAATGAGGAAGAAATGCAAGGAAGAGAAGAACTTACAGGGTAGAGAGAAAGGGACAATGGGGAGCAGATGGAAGTTGCAGAGGTCGTGAAGTTGCAGAGGTGAATTCGAAAGAGCTTTGCAAATTCAAAAAATATCCGAAGGGACAGCGCGGCTGCATATCTCATTAAATGAACAACGTGTTCAAAGGGGCGAGAAATTGTAATGATTTCTAAACCATGGTCGTTTTGACGCTTCAGTATTGGAAAGAGTGCAAGCGTCGTATTTTTGACTTTTCATATATTAAAACCAAACATGCCGGATAATTGGCTTTAGTCGGATGTTTGGGGGGGTAATTGTGAGGGCCGAATAATTATGTGTTGAGAAAGGCCAAGGAATTTGAAGACATTTGGCCGAAGTCGATTCGACTATAATCTAAGGTCGAGTATAGTCGGCCATATGAAGAGCCGAATGGGAACTAGCACGCAATCAGAAGGCCGAGTAAGCCATCAAGTGCGAGATTAGGGATGGGCCTGACCCATAGGCCCAAAAGGTAATATAAAAAGAGGAACGTCAACAAAAGATAGGTATGTGAGAATAGATAAAATAACTTGAGATAGAAGTAAACTAGAGAGCATACTAACTTGTCCGTTAGAGTGCTAATTCTGACACCCCGACCGGAGTGTTCATTTCTTTTTTAGGTAGCAATCAGAGGATCAAAGACGTCTGATTGGATTCTGGAGTATTTCTAAACCACTTCTCCACAAAAGACTAAAAAGTAAAAATGAATAAATTGATGAAAAATCCACTCTAGCAATTGTCTAAGACAATAGGTTCAGTAAATATTTTTTATTAGTGAGAGATCCATCTTTTATTAAATAGTTTGGTGAGAAATCTAAAAGAACATTTTGTTTCCAATTTTATCCTTTAATTTATTTGTTGACTTTTTTTATCTATTAACTTTTCGTTGACTATCTTTTCAAATTCATATCTATTTGTTCAAATTTTTTGTCTGTCTGTTCAAATTTTTTTCTATCTATTCAAAAAAATTTCTATCTGTTCAAATTTTTTGACTATCTATTCAAATTTATATCTATCTATTTAAATTTTTTCTATTTATCCAAATTTTATCTGTATAAATTTTCTATCTGTCCAAATTTTTTGTGTGTAAATTTTCTATCTGTTCAATTTTTCTCTTGAAATCTGCTTAATTGTTTCCCTATACAAATTTATTTAAATTCTTCTATCTGTTTGAAATTCTTCTATTCAAATTTATTTATATACAAAGCTAAACCAACCCTATATGTTACAATAATGGACAAAGTATTATCCATTATCCGTTGAAATGAAAATCTTTTCTGTAAAATTGATTTCAAAATCAAGACATTACACGTGGAATTATTGATATTATCGATTTATAATTCAAATATAACCTTTTAATAGTAACTTTAGGAAGGAATTCTATGGTGAAAAGATTTTAGCCAATTAAATAGGCTCCATTTATTGGGTACAATTACCTTATGAAACATTTTTTATTTGAAAATTGTTACATAAACACGAATTTTATATAGAAAAATTATTATAATGACATGATAACAGTATTTAAATTTTTTTTTTGAAAATTATAAATAAAAAGATGAGTATATTATTTTGAAATGAAAGGAACATAAAATGTCATAATACAGGAAAATTATATATTTATATATATATTATATAACATTACACTTATAATTGTCTTATTAGCTATTCGGATAGTAGATGTCGCCAAACAACACCAATCATCAACGAAGCCGTGTATGCTGGGCAAAATAAACTAGAAATTTTAACTTGTTTGTTTTTTCAACTTAAAATACACTTCTATCTACAAAAACTTAAAATACTCAAAATCAAGTTTTTTGAAAAAAAGGCAACTATTTATTATTATTTTTTTAATTTTGCCATTAAGGTCAATTCTTTTATTTATTTATTTATTTATTTATTTTTTATAGATGGGTAAAGCCAAAATTTACGAAGTCAGTCATTGTCAATGCATATGTGAATAATACTTTATAGGTTTAACAATTTAGTTAAAAAAATTAAGAAGTCATAAAAAATAAAAAAAATAAAAAAAGAGTTAAAATTTCATTTTTATTTTTTATTAATTTTTGCATTTTTTTAATAAAAGACTAAAAAGTAAAAATGAGTAAATTGGTGAAAAATCCACTCCAGCAATTGTCTAAGGTAATAGGTTCAGTGAATATTTTTTAGAAAAATGCTTTGGACCCCCACTGGGGGTCGACCCCTAGTGAGGTGGCGCGCCGTGATTGGGCAAAAAAAGAACTGTTTTATTTATTTATTTATTTATTTTTGAGTTTCAACCAGTGGGAGTGCGACACCTCACTGGGGGTGCGACCCCCACTGGGGGTCTGCAGCAAGGTTGTATTTTTTATTGGTAAAAGATTCACTTTTTGTAAAATAGTTTGATAAGAAATCTAAAAGAACATTTTGTTTTTAATTTTATCCCCTAATTTATTTGTTGCCTTTTTAATCTGTTAACTTTTTGTTGATTATCTGTTCAAATTCATATCTATCTGTTCAAATTTATTTTGTCTATCTGTTCAAATTTATTTCTATCTATTCAAAAAAATTTCGATCTGTTCAAATTTTTTGACTATCTATTTAAATTTATATCTATCTATTAAAATTTTTTCTATCTATCCAAATTTTATCTGTATAAATTTTCTATCAGTCCAAATTTTTTGCGTAAATTTTTATCGTTTCAAATTTTCTTATCTGTTCAATTTTTTTTCTTGAAATTCTTCTACTTGTTTAATTTTTTTCCCTATACAAATTTATTTAAATTCTTCTATTCAAATTTATCTGTATACAAAGCTAAACCAACCCTAGCTGTTACAATAATGGACAAAGGATTATCCATTATCCGTTGAAATGCAAATCTTTGGTATTGAAATAATTAAGCCACTGTTCTTCATCAGCATCATCATCACCAACAACAACAAAAAATTACTATCTAACAAAAAAAAAAAAAAAAAAAAAAAAAATACAGCAACAACAACAACAAAACAATTTTTTTCTGAACAAACACAAAAAGAAAAAACGACACACATGGAACGGCATTTGGATCTCAAGCCCACTTTCCTAATCTGAGCCTTCAACAAAAACAGCAACAGATAGAAGAAAAACACATATTTTCAGATCTTCACGTATCTACCTATACACACACACAAATATATATAGGTGAATTACACTAAAGGTCCCTATAATTTAGGGCTTATGCCATTTTGGTTCCTGACCTTTTAATTGTGACACATTTGATCATGAATTTTAAATCTTATTCCAAATAGAGACAATTAAATATACCCTTGCTCAATTTCAAGGACAAAGTCGTCAATTTGATATAATATAAACTAATTTAACAAAAACAAATGTCAAAAAAATATTTTTAAATTTTTAAAAATTATTTCTACCCATCAAAAATAAAATTATGTAAAATTGATAAATCTTTTACACATTTATTTATTTATTTTTACCAAATTAAATTTTATTATGTGTTTGAATGATGATCATATAAAAGTAATGGGTGGTTGTTTTTATTTTCATGAAATTAGTTTTTATTTTTCCAAAAGTCAAATATGATGACAACTTTGATATCATTATTAAACCAATTCATTAAATCAAAAAATTCAAAGCTAAAAACATTTCATATATTAAATATATCGATTACATATTAAAAGCCTAACAATCACTCATTACATGACCACTATCCAAACACATAATAAAAAATAATTTGGTACATAAATAAATAAATAAATGTGTAAAAGATTTATCAATTTTACATAATTTTATCTTTGATGGGTAAAAATAATTTTTAAAAATTAGTATTTGTTTTTTTGACATTTATTTTTGTTAAATTAGTTTATATTTTATCAAATTGATGACTTTGTCCTTAAAATTGAGCAATAGTATCTTCAATTATTCTTATTTGGAACAATATTCAAAATTCAGGTTCAAATGTGTCACAATTGAAAAGTCAGGGATCAAAATGACATGAGTCTTAAACTATAAGGACTGTTAGTGTAATTCGCCCTATATATATATATATATATATGTATGAATCGCTTATCTGCTTGAGATTCATCATTTTTTTTTTTTCGATTTTGTCCTTTTATTTTGAATAATTTACTACTGGTGGCCTATATGTTAAGTGAAATTTTTTTCATAATTACGTAAACATTTTTAGTCAATTATGAAACAGGTTTTTTCATAATTACGCAAATATTCTTAGTCAATTATGAAACAGGTTTTTCTGTAATTAAGAAAACATTCTTGGTCAATTATGAAATAAAAATTTTTATTTTATAAAAAATTACAAATACACTCATAAGGTTTGTTTAAGATCTGAATCGGTCCCATAATAATAGAAATTACAACTATTGCTTGTTATAAATTTTAATTTGACACGATACTTCGGAAAAAAAATAATTATTCTCCTATACAATAATAAATTATCAAAATTGTTTATTGAAAAATATTTCTCATATCATTAAAAACTGGTATTGACTTAATACTTTATTTATTAACAAAATGGTTAACTGAAAAATATTTTTCATATCATTAAAAATTGTTAACTTACTTAATGATTTACTTATTAATAATTTGTCATTTGTTATGAGAGTATGATTTATGCGTTAATAAAATTAGTCATTTGTATATATATATATATATTTTCTTCTGCTTCTTTATTAGTTCAGTGAATTATCTTAATAATATTTTTAGATGGGAGAATTATCTTAGTATTTGTTTTATATTTATCTGTTGAGAAAAATTATACATCATAATTTTATTTTATTTTTATAAATTCAGAAGAAATATTAAAGGCTTATAAATTCACTCGAAATGATGGTAATAGAATTGGAGTCCACATCATTGGTAACAAATCAAAAAATGATACATATCATACCACATAATTCTATCATATGTTAAATGATTTATTCTATTCAATTTTATAGAAAAATATTCTAATTTTTTAAAAATTATCAAAGTACAAAACTTAAACATACTGTAATATTTTTAAACTACTATATATATATATAACACATGTAAAGATCATAACTCTTGTGATATTTATATATGGGAGAACCACCGTGAAACTGAGATTGAACAAGAGATTGAGAGCGACGCCATTGTATGGAATGTGGAGCGTCGACACTGAGAACCACCGTGAGATGACGGAGATTGACTGCGGATGTGGATTTTTGGGTTCAAATCTCAGATCTACAGATCGCAAATCATATTTGCTCAATATTGGTGACTAAAGGGTCATATGATGGGCTCATGGCGGCGGTGGTGGTGTTGTCAGTGGCGCTGGGGGAGAAGTTGAAGTGGCGGTGTAGTAAAGGTAAGGAGAAAAGAGAGATCGGTGATAGTGTAGTGATATAGCGGTGGTGGGTTCGACAATGGTGAGTGGAGGTGAAGAGAAAAGAGAGAGAGAAGACAAAGCAATGTATCTCTCGCTGCCATAGGAGGGGCGTGCGCGCGAAAGAGAGAGATAGAGAAGAGAGGCGGTGATAAAGAGAGAATAGAGGTTAGGTTTGGTTTGATTTGGAAATAATATATATATATATATATATGGACTAGTGAGTGGTACACGTAATGCGTGTGCAATTTAGATAAGTAAGTATAAAAACAAATAATAAAGAAATTAATATCATAATATATATGTTATTTAAATGGTAAGAGTGTTCTTAATGAAACCTAAAGTCTTGAGTTCAAATCTTGCTCACGTCTTTGAATAATTTTTATTTATTTATTTTAGGATAGAAAAATTTGTCATGTGACAGATGGAAAAGCCGCCACACTATTAGACCCCAAGTTATGTGCTCACACATATAATAATATAGATATTTTAGTCATTCTGCATAGTCTTATCTCTATGGACATGATAAATTAGTGCCTGGATTTTTACACAAAGAAAATACTAAAATGGACTATTTGCCCAAGTATCCTTCTTAAATACTTCAATTTTTTTGCACGTCGTATTTTAACTCAAAAATGCTAAAAAAGTGACCTACCAAACAAACTCTTAGGCCTTGTTTGGAAATTGACTATTTTAGTTGGCTTTTTAACTTTTTATAAAAATGTGTGCAAAAAAATAAAGAATAATATGACAACTTATAATGACTTTTTAGTTAAAAATTAAAATCACCATACGAGATATAGTACAGTGTGTGATACACGTACATCTCATCATTCTCACTTACAATTCACATCAATTAATGATGTAATATACGTGTATTTGATATTACAATCAATATGTAGAGCCAAACACTCCTTAAATTAAACCTGACATAGAGGGCGTTTGTTTGGATTTTTTTGAGTCAATTTATAACTTTTAGTTTTGAAAAAGTTATTTTGGACTGTTTGGTTAAATTTATCTCAAACAGTTTCTGATTCTAACAACTTATTTTAACTCAAAAAAGTTAATTTTGAGAAGCTGCTCACCCCTTACTTCTGATTATCAGTTTCTGCTGTGGACATATTAATTTACGATTATACTCTTAGATTTTTTTATTTTTTATTTTTTTAAAAATAGAAAAAGGCCCAAATGAACTACAGATTTTTTTTTTTTTTTTAATGAGAAATGTAGACAAGTAGTGAATAACAAAAAATAAAAGTTAATTGAAAGAACTACTTCACAGCTTATTTAACAAATATTACTCAGCAACTTAAATTTATAATCCAACAGTTACACCAAACAGATTAACAACTTCTAATTAAAGTCATAATCCATAATTGTTAAGTTATAATTTATAATTTGCTTTAACAGTTACACCAAACGGAGTCGTAAAATATCTAAAATTCAACTCCATACATGTTTATGTATGGGTTATGTTTGGCTACATGTATAAACATGTTTTAAGTTTAACTTAGACTTAGTTTGGCATAATAAAAAAAAGTCAAAAAATTAAAAAGTCACTATCCTATTTAAGTCATATCATTTATTTAAGTCATATAATTTCTTTACCACATCACTTCAAATCCAACCCATAACCAATCAATATTTTATAAAAAGTCAAAAAGTACACTTATTTAATTTATCACAAACAACCCCTTAAAAAGTATTTGTCTTTACGTATTATTTGGAATATTATTATAATGTAATAATGCCATATAAAGCTGAATAATTGTTTTGATAGGTAAGACATGACAATTTGCATGATATTTTAATTAGTACAACTAATCATATGGTTAAGAATCTGTCATCAAACCAAGCAAACTCCAAATAAAACAGGTTGTATCTAAGTACATATTCTATTCACTCACATTCAAAACCTACCCATTTTTGAAATTTAGTTATTTGACTCCTTCAAACGTTCACCTGCCGCCTAACCCCACACAACTGTCAAACACCCAACTCCTACTGAAGAACACCCCCCCCCCCCCCTCTCTCTCTCTCTCTCTCTCTCTCTCTCTCTCATGCTACCCAATTCTCCAAATGCCCCTCTCTTCCTCCATTTTCATTGTATTGTCACTGTTCTTGCTCTCTGGTTCAACTTTTTCCACTTCAATTTCCCATGAAATCACCAATTCCTCTTCCTGTCCCCTGAATTTCAATCTCCTCCAAAAACTCTCCGGCTTTCGCTCCTCCTTCGTCGACGTTCAAACCCACTGTCATTATCTCCACCAAGGAATGCGATTGATTCGATCCGAGTAGCTCCGAACCCACGGCCATTTTCTCCCCCCTTCAGCTACATCCGAGGCTTGTTGGGTTTTGTATCGATCCCTAGTCAGCCGACTGGTTCACGATTTCGACATCAATTCGTCTTGTGGGTACCATCCAGATTGGATATCACAAGCTTGTAAAAATGTCACAATGAGATCACAATTCGAGAAGTTGATTCCAGAGCCAGAATTAGACCAAGTGAGGACTCACTGTAATGGGTCGCTTCAGAATTTCTCTCATTGTTCATTGTGTACTGGTAGTTTGATGAGTCTCCAAGTTTACCTTGGAGGCCATGAAAATGGGAATTTCTCAGATTGTACCGGGTATCCATACATCTACACTGCTGCTTTTGTTAATCAATTTGGACCAACTGATAAGTACACCGCGAAGTGTTTGTTTTCGTTGCATCTTTCGCCCTCATCGACTCCCAATAGTCCCCCCACACATTTTTGCGATTTCTGGAGCTATGATGGGTTTGTTTGTCGGGATTTTTTGGAGCAATTATGGTGGTTGCTTTGTTGTTAAGACGGCACAAGAAAATTGAGGAAGAAAAGAAAAGTAATGGGAAAATAGCTACTAGTTTTGTCTCGTGGGTTGAATCCATTAAGGGAAGTAGCAATTTGGTTAAGTACAAGTTTGAGGAAATCAAGAGTGCCACGATGAATTTCTCGAGGGAGAATATCATTGGGAAAGGGCAATATGGGTATGTCTATCGGGGAACATTGCAAGATGGGTCCGAAGTTGCAGTTAAAAAGATCAAGAACTGCTCGTTGGCTGGGGACAGGACTTTTGCGCACGAAGTGGAGGTTGTTGCCAGTGTCACGCACGTCAACCTTGTTGCCTTGAGAGGATATTGCACTGCAACCGATCCTCTGCACGGCCACCAGAGGATGATCGTGTGCGATTTGATGTGTAATGGAAGCCTCTATGACCATCTTTTTGGACCGGATTCACGCCCCATAATAGGCTTAGTTGGCCTAATCGCCAAAAAATTGCGCTTGGAACAGCACGCGGGTTGGCCTACTTACACCACGGGACACAACCGGCTATTATCCACCGAGATATCAAAGCCAGCAACATATTATTGGATGAGACCTTTGAACCGAGAGTAGCAGATTTTGGCCTAGCAAAGTTTAATTCAAACGTGGCAACACATCTTAGCACCAGGGTGGCAGGGACTCTGGGATATCTTGCCCCAGAGTACGCGTTGTATGGGAAACTAACAGAAGGAAGCGATGTTTACAGCTTTGGGGTGGTTCTGCTTGAACTTCTGAGTGGAAAGAAAGCGGTCATCTCAGGAGATGGGGGGAAGACCTCCCACTTGACGGATTGGGTGTGGTCGTTGGTGAGGAAAGGGAGAGCAATGGATGTCGTCGAAGAAAATATGCCCGGGATGGGGTTGCCCGAGGCAATGGAGCAATGTGTAGTCATAGCTGTTCATGCTTGTCATCCACATTGCAGGCTAGGCCAACTATGGACCAAATTGTCAAGCTTTTGGAAGCCAACATGCCAATTCCTTTGGTTTCAGAAGCTTCAGTTGCTTCTTCTAAAGCAGTTTGCTGTCAACTGATGAAAAAAGAAAATCTAAAAGACGAGCCAGTACACGAGACTTCTGCTACAACAGGATCTAAGGAGTGCCAGATTGATGTACACAATACCCCATTTAATGTGTAGTTTTTTTTTGGGTGTAAATATGATCTAATAGGGACAGGGTTTTTTGTCATCTAATTATAAATGAAATTAGTTACAGAACTTTAAAATCTGATGACTAATGGCTGCTTTGACAAGTGATACCATAAATATAGCAGCAATGGTAGGTATCTTGAAAAGCCTTTTATAAAAATAATCATGAAAGTTTTGTAACCTTTGGATTACACTTAGAATAAAACACCACATACTAATCAAGATAATCCAAAGATCATAAATTTTTCATGATCATTTTCATGAAAAAAATTTCATAATCCCTAACTTTTCTATAAATATAGTATTCGGAGTTATGGGGCTCAAGTGAAAGTTGTAGCTTGTATCTCCTTTTCATAGTTGCTGTTTTGGATGACAAGAATTAAAGAAAAATAATGTGATACCAAGAAAAATTTATGGATTTAAATATTTGGTTTAGTTGAAGAATTTTACATGAGAAATATATATATATATATATTGTTGATGAGTGCTAATGATAGCACCAATTTTCTTTGGACTCCAAACCAAATCACGAATTAAATTGTGAATCGTTTTGTTAAAATAATGAATCAGAAATTGTAAGATTCATTTAATTTAATATAATATATAATTCTATATATTTATTTACTTATAAAACTATATACAGTGTTTAAAATAAAAAAAATTATCAATATGATTAAATTATATACATATATGCAACATCACGTATATCAATATAACTAATTAATCTTTTTTATATATTGTCATAGTTGGGTGAAAATGACGTTGTTTCATACATTATATAAATAAAAATGAAAATAAAATTGAATTGTAGTGAATAATACACTTCACTCAATTTCTAATTCAATAGTACGACTGTACAATTCGAATCGTTTTTGTTGAAACTTGTATCGAATCGTGAATCATATGATTCTAAGGAAGTGTTTGTTTGGGCTTTTTTTAATCAACTTATACTTTTTAGCATTTGACTGTTTGGTTAAACTTATTTCAAATAGCTTCTGATTCTAACAACTTATTTTAACTCAAAAAAACCGATTCTGAGAAGCTGCTCACACCTTGCTTCTGATTATTAACTTATGTTGTGGACATGTTAATTTACGATTATACTCTTAGATTTTTTTATTTTTATTTTTTAAAATAGAAAGGGACCCAAATGGATTATAGATTATTATTATTTTTTTTTATGAGTAGTGTAGACAAGTAGTGAATAACAAAAAATAAACGTTTATTGAAAAAACTATTTCACTGTTTATTTAACAAACACTACTCAGTAACTTAAATTTATAATCCAACAGTTACACCATACAGATTAACAACTTCTGATTAAAGTCATAATTTATAATTTACAATCTGTTTTAACAGTTACACCAAACGGGGCCTAAAAACCATGCTCCAAACTACAAATTTTGAGTTGTTTTTCTTTGACCACCCAACTTAACTCTGGGTGATTATTCAGTATTTCCAGAATATGGACACATGGTACTTCATAAGGTTTTGATTAGTAAAAAAGAATAAGGGCCCACGTGGTGTTTCGGGATTATTAAATAATTTTCCCTTGACTCTTATCTGTACCATTTGAAACTCTGACCCTAGTTACTTGCTCCAGCTTTGGCAGCCCCTCAGCTCCACCCCTACCCTCCTTATCCCCTTTTCTTTACCCACCCGTTTGCTCCGTCTCCTCTTCTCCTTCTTCTTTCCTTTCCCTACATGTAAACTCTCTCCATCTCATATTATTTCTCTATCTCTCTCTCTCTTTCTCTCTCTGTACAGAGGGTTGGAAGGGGAATGAGAGGGGCTATGGGGGGCTGTCAATGGAGTTCGGATCCCCTCCTTGAGAATCCTCCTTCACTTCCTGCATGCAACGGCTGAGATCAGCTGTTGCACATCCAACGGTTATTAAAAAAAAAAAAATGAAATTGAAAATTCCCGCTCAAATCATTACACAGGTTATAGAGTATACACTGACTGTCACTCACTCTCACTCAGCCCACTTGTCCTCCACCGAACCCACCCACACCAGCGACCCACACTCACCGGCGACCCACTCCTGATGACGGCGAGAAGTTCTCAGATTTTGGTAATCTCTCTCAAAGTGAGTGAATCTGCTTGAACATTTGATTTCAGTGATCTTCATCCAGAAATATAATAATTTTATAAAATGATTTCTTTTCAGAGCTTTATTCAGATATTTGGAATGGTAATGGTATTACATAAAAATCTGATTTAGATTAAATAAAATCGTATTAGATTATATTCAGATTTCGGTATTAGCTATATACCAAAAATATTAGATTAAAAATCTGAATATAGCTCAAAAATTTTATAAAATGGTATTATGTTCAGATTTTTGGCTATCATAATGGTGAAATAGCTCTGAAATTTTGTGAAATAGCTCTGCTTATCTTCTTTGTTCACCGATCAAGAGCTCTGAAATAATTACAATTATCAAAGAAGATTACCAGAAAAATTTGATTGAACCAACTATATATATATTTGGGTTTGATTTCTGAAGTACCTTTGAAATTTTATAAAATAGTTCTGAAATATCTGTGAGAAATATCTTTGAAATTTTATGAAGTGGGTTTGATTTGTCACTGCATACTAGATTAAACCAACTATATATATATTTGGAAGATTTGATTGAATAATATGATTGTCAATGATCTAAATCAAGTGTTTGATTGAATAATATGAATCCAAGTCAATAGTGTGGGTCTTTCCCCATTATCTTTGAAGTTCCCAGTCTGTTGTAAATTCTTTGGGATTTGGTGGTGTATGAGAGGGTTCAAGAAAGTTGTTAGAAAATTCGAAGATCTTCGAAGATCCTTGAAGAAAAATTCGAATTCTCTAGAAGATGATGAGAGGCTTAGATTCTTCAATAGTCTCAACTAAGAACACAAAAGTAAAGAGATAATGGAGATAAGAGATTGGGTGAAGAAGAAGCCAAAGTAGCTAGAGAGAGAATAATGGCAAGGCTCTCCCATGGATCTCCCACTTTCACTCTCAAGGTTGATAATGGAGAAGGGAAATTAGTTATTTCCCAAGAGTTTTCTCTTCAAAATACATCCCTTGCAAAGCTATGAATGGGTACTATTTATAGACACCTCATGATGTAGGATGGAGTCCATGTGCAAGGCACATGGGGAATATTCTCTCCAACCACCTTGTCCGAGGAGGTGACCTCTCCGAGGATGAGGAAAACCCTCGAAGAGGAGATCAATCTCTCGGCAAACCCTTCTTCTTAGCCACACCTAACCAATGATCCTCAATCATCCCAAAAGGTTAAGGGTAGTCTCAGAGGACGTCCTGCCGCAGAAGGGTCAGGGGTAGTTCAAGAGAACGTCTTGCCACAAATATTGCCGAGTCTCAAGGACCCCATAGATTGTGCCACCTCGACCCGGGTATAGGCTAGTTTAACCGAAAAGTGAATTTATCTCCACTTACTGTCCTCGGGATCGGGCTCTTTAGTCAGACTCCATTACGCCCATGGTTCCGGTATGTAGATCTCAAAAAGCTCCGAGTCCGTAAATGTTCTGGGACTCATTAATGGAGCGGCTTCTAGATTGCGTCTAAATCCGTTCGAAGCCAAGTGCTTCGGATCTCTAGGTTCGTGGATCCAAACCCTTTCGAGTCCGAACTCGAGTAAGTCTCTAAGTTAGTGGATCCGAACCCTTTTGAGGCTTAGAGCGATTCAGCCCGTTTGATAGCAATAAATCCGGGCCCACCAATCTTGGACTTGCGATAAATTCGGGCCCACCAACCTTGGACTATTAGGTCTAATTAATTTAATGGGCTCAAATTAGCTCCTCTTACATTTGCTCCTTGCGTGTATGAGAAATTGTGGTTTTCTCAGACATGCATAATTTCATCTTATCAGCCATGCTTCGCATTACGTCTTTAGGAATATTTGGTCTTTGACAGAGTCTAAGGATAAAGCTGAGGACTCATCGTAATTTACAGATAAAATCGACAAGTAATATTAAATAAATAAATAAATAAATATCTCTCTTTTTTTTTCTTTATTTATTTATTTATATTTTTTTAATTTTTTAAATTTTTTTTTTTCGCCACTGATTTGTTTTTTCGAAAGTCAACTTAAATTCTTCAATTATCTGGAAGGCTTGCATGACTCCAGATTTTTGATCCATCATGAACACCCGAGGGTCCACTAATTTATTTATTTATTTTTAGAGTCAAACTTGACTTTGCTTATGTAATTCTTGAAGACCACCACCGAAATTCTTTATTCGAAATTCACTTTCTGGCAGCCAAACAAATCTTAACATAACTTAGGCCATTTATATATATATAGAGAGAGAGAGAGAGTAGAATAATTTGAGTGGCCTCACAAACCAAACTTTTTCTTTCCTTGTTTGGCAATACAGCAGATCCATCTATATGGATATATGTATAAATAGTATATCTGAGGGAATATTCCAGCATCACACCTCCCTTTTTTTTTTTTTTTTTTTTTTTCTATTTAAAGAAAAGGGACAAAGACCTAATCAATACCTCTTCTTTTTCTTGAAATCCCGCGACGCACATACTCTTGAAAACCCATAACCTTCAACATTGTTTATTTCAGGAACAGTATACCAGTGCTATGCTTTGTTTGTATAATTACCGAGGAGCTCCATACCAACGCTAGCCTTACTCGCCGTTGGTGTTTCATTCCGGCCCTGGTACTGCAGCAGCTCCTTTTCTGTTTTGGCCTACAGCCATTTCGACAGCATACTTTCTCTTACTAAACCGAGAGACCAAGCTTTTTCTTCAAGAAAGCCCCGTTTCTACAATACCAGAGGCCACTGTCGTGCTCTCTTTTTCAACAAACCAGAGGTTGTTGCTACTTGCACACTGACCTCCATCGCCATTCCAAGCAACGTCACCGACTTAACCCAGCTCCGACTGCCACAAACGTCGTGGCCCAACCACCGCCTTGTCCCAGCTCCGACGACCGTGGACATCATGACCCAAGCTGCTGCTCACCGTTGGTGCTTCATTTCAGTGTAACGGCGCAGCTCCTCAGAGACCCAAACACACCGAAGCTCAGCTCCGCCGACCAGCACCGACGCCGACCTCTCTGCAAAGTCACAGCTCTGCGACGTCCCTAGCAACATCACTGCGACTTTTGGCCTTAATTGCCCAACGCCGACCACTGTTGGCTCTTCTCTGCTGTGACCTCGCCGCCGGTCTTGACTGTTGTTCCAGTACCCACCACACACGTCGAACGCGTCGTGTGTGGTCACCAACTTCTCTGTGAACCACCGTTGCTTCTGGACTCGATTGTCCAACGCCGCTTTCGGACTTGATCGTCCAACACCGACCACACACATTTGCCCACTCAACACGACGTGTGTGGTCTTGCCTAGCACCGTTGAGCCTCAGTTTACATTATTTTTTATTTCTCTCTTGGTCATTGTTGCCTTGAATCTGCTCCTTCTTTCTCAGATCTGTGGGTAAGTGTATATATATATATATTTTAATCTTGGTGTAAGCTTTTTGTATAATAAGCTTTTCTGAATTTCTAATTCCAATTTTTTTTTGGCTCAAAGACTTTGATACACCGAGACTTCATATTTGTGATTTGAAATTCCAATTTGGAGCTTGAACTTGTTTAGGCTTTGCAATTTTTGAAATAGGCTCTGGGATTTATTTAAATGGTTTTTCTGACTTGAAATTTGCCAAAGAAATTCTGGGCTATGAACATTGACTTGGGAGGAACACTCTTGCAATTTGTTGGACATTCTACTGAATCTTGCTACGGATGACAAATATAAAAATACTTTTGATCTTGGGTCTGAAATTTGCCATTGAACTTTACTCTACCCAAAGTTTGAGCCCTGTATAAGCTGAATCTTTAATATGAAACACAATGGCCTCGTTTGGTTTGTTTTTCAAAAAAAATTTTGGGAAAAATTCTCTACAAACAATTTTTCAAGAGTAATCAAACCAAACAAATTTTTTCAAAAAAAATCTCAAAATTTTGTTTAGTTACCTACTTTCCAAAATCGTTCTCTCTCATACACATCGAATCAATCATTTTTTTTAAAACTCTCTCCCCAAAACAATTTTCCAAAACCATTTTTGAAAAAAGACAAACTAAATAAGTTTTCGTACTTTTTATCTCAAAAACTACTCTACAAACACAAACCAAACACACCCAATAATTTTGAGAAAATGACCCGCTTGAATTTCATCACAAAACTACCTATAGAATTACACCTTTTATTGATGACAGAAACTTGAAATCTATATGTTGATGATACACACATTGGTACTGCAATTTGTTAAGCTTGAAGATGTTGAGTGAATCTTGAACCCATATTGTTGAATATAAATTTTGTTGTCGAGCAATTGATCATTGTAGTTTCGTTGATCTTTTGGATGCTTGGGAAATACATAGCTGATGCCAAAAATTTGTGTGACCGTTGTAGCTTTACGTCGGCTTGAGAGGAACTGGCCCGGAGAGACAAAACCTTGATTGTTGCATTTTCATGAACTCGCTCAGAGGAATAAAATTATTGTAGTTTAAGTAGATCATTACTATTGTTGATGTCGCCTCTATTTCTATAATGTTTGAATCATAATCTGAACTCCATATTGTTTGTCTAGTTTGTCGGCTTTACTATTTCAGGCAAATAAATTTTTGTGCAAAATCCACGACCCCGGGGCCCTCAGAACCCGCACTAATGAGAGCAAGGGCTGTCCTTCAGAAGTCTGAACGAGAGCAAAACTGTCCCTCAGGAGTCCGAAAGTAGCATACACCCTACTTCGGCAAAAAAGATCCCTCTGGAAGGCAATCGAGTCTACCAAGCTTGCACCAACAAAAGTAAAAATTACCTATCAGAAGTCCAAGCAAAAGCAAGGTTATTCTTCAGAAGTTCGAGTGGAAACAAGGCTCTCATTTAGAAGTCTGAGTGGAAACATCGGAAGTCCGAGTGGATGTGCACTTCTACTTTGGCAGCTAATAGAAGCAAAAGCTATCCCTCGGGAGTTCGAGTAGGAGTCCATTCTACTTTGAAGAAAGATCCTCGGAGCTCGTATTGATGAGGTAAGGGCTATTCTTCGGAAGTTCGAGTGGGAGCACACACTCTACTTCAACAAGAAAGACCCTCGAAGCCTGCATTAATAGAAGCAATGGCTACTCTTTGGAGGTCCGAATAAGAACATACACTCTGTTTCAATCGAGAAAGACCCTCGAAGCTTGCTTTGATAAAAGTAAGGGATGTTCTTCAGAAGTCCAAATGGGAGCACACACTCTACTTCAACAAGAAAGATCCTTGACACTCTTTGAAAGTCTGAGTAGAAGAACACACTCTACTTCAACAGGAAAGATCCTTGAGGCTTGCACTAATGGAAGCGAGGTCTGTTCTTTGAAAGTCTAAGTGGGAGCACACACTCTACTTCAACAAGAAATATTCTCGAAGCTCGCACTGATGGAAGCGAGGTCTACTCTTCGGAAGTCCAAACGGAAGTAAGCGCTATTCTTCGGAAGTCCAAATGGGAGCATACACTCTACTTCAGCAAGAAAAAACCCTTAAAGCTTGCATTGATGGAAGCAATGGCTGCTCTTCGGAGGTTCGAGTGGGAGTACACTTCTACTGCATTAAGAAAAGTCCCTTCAGGTTGGTAACCAAGTCTACTATTCCTCTTTCTTTTTCAAGGGGCAGCAAAAATTGAAAACCGTTTCAAGCAACATAACATAATGAAGATACACAATATGAAATAAATTTCTTTATAACATAAGAAAGATAGAACTTCTTAGACAATGCAGTAAATACAAATTGCAAAATGTCATAGATAGACTTCTTTTACAGAATGTTGACATTTGCCCCTAGAGTTGCAAGGTCAATTGAAAAGCTTTCACCAGCTGCTCGGGCTGTGACCGTCATACACCATCATAGCTATGTCTTCTATGATATCCTGGGGCCCCCTGTTCTTTGAACTCTAGGTCATCTGCTTTGACTTTCTTTCTAAAGATCTTCTTAAGCGTCCCGATACTTTTCTGTAGGATGTTCTAGTGATCGGTGGAAAACACAATAATTAGGGCCCTCGTGGTCCTTCTTCGGCAGAAGCTCTTCAATACGAGGCAACTTCAGTTGCCCGTCTGCCCATCCATTCTTTAACTAAGGGCCTTCACCTCTTTAACACTACATGGAAAATGAGTGTCATCTTCGCAGTGTTTCCTCTTCTGACCTCTGAATTGCTCCCCCTGCGACTTTCGGGTAGAAAACGTGGAAGGCGCAGTGACAGAAGGTCCTCGGGATGTTTTGAAGCTGGTTTTATAACTAGTGTTGAACTCGATCTGCTGAGACTGAAGTATGTTGATGTTCCGAGATGCTTCAATTAGTGCTAAGAAAGTGGCTAACTTGTGATTAACAAGAAGCATTTTGTACCCGTTCAATGCCCCTTCAACACAGATTTGGACCAATTAGCTTTCCTCTACAGCCTCGTGACAGTCCACGGATTTGTCTTGGAACCGTCTTCACATATTCGAGAATGTCTTTACCCCTGTCGTTGCTTTTCCTTACATAGGGTGAGTGCAGTTACCTTTTCAGTCGCTTGAAAGAATTTGGTGTGGAATTTGTTGACCATCTCCTCCCAACTTCGAACAGAGTTTGGGGTCAAGTTAACATACTAACTATATGCTCGATCGGTGAGGGACTTGGAGAATTCTCTCAGTCAGAAGGACATGATTTGAACCATGAATCCCCAAAGTCTCGATGAACCGCACAACATGTTCTCGAGCATTTCCTTGCTTGCCATCGAATTTGATGAACTTCGGCGCTGTGTACCCCTCTGGGTATGGATAATTCAACATCTCGATAAGGTAAGGTGGCTTGACATCCGGATCAGGCAAAGAGAGTAAAGTCCTCTTGCCTCGTTCGAGATCGAACATGGCTTGCACATCGGTGAGAGTGAGAAACTGTTGAGGGAGAGAGTTTGATGGTGGCATTCCCGAAACTTGGCTTATGGACCCGAAGACTGAACTAGGAGCAACTTGGCCATTCTGGTGTTGAGAATTCATCATTAGTGAAGACACATGACGATATTGGCCATCGGCACCTATGGACATGCCATTTGGTGATGGGACGTTACATTGGGTCCCATAAAGTTCATTGCACGCCATGGCTATACTGGGTTGGACTTGCAAACTTGGCGTCGGAGCCGAAGGAGACCCACTCGGTACAATGAGTAGAATTTACAATCGGTGGAACAAAATTAGGCATGGATAGAGCACCATTTTGTAGGGAAATTTCTGTAGGCCTTCTTTGAACTTCCACATCTGTTGGAACACCACTCATCGTGCCAGAAACTCCTTTAACCACCGCTGGACCATGGCTCGATCCTCCAGGTGTGTGATTTTGCGCTCCATGGGCTGCAGGTTAGCCATGACTTGTTCCTCCTAGCACTTGATTTTGCACACCATTTTGTACAACTTCAGGGAGAATTTGGGGTGGATCTTGATCGTTTTGACTATTCCCAACATCACCATGAAGTTGTTGATGATTGCCGGCGCTGACTTGACCTCCATTTGTTGCTGGTGATGAGAAATTCGAACCCATTACTAACATGGTGTGGGTGAGATTTTGAAGGGTCGTGAGAATCTCTTGTTGAGTGTGTGTTGGAGTCCTTGAGTGGCTCTAGGTTGAGAGGTGAGTCTTGAACTTCAGTCCTTTCATCACCACCATTGGAAGAGCCTCGTTAATGAACTTCTTCTTCTCCCGCCATCTTCACCGGAGTTATGGAGATTCCAGATCTTGTTGAGACCATTAACCAATCCGCCTCCCCAGAAGAGTCGCCAAATGTATGAGAGGGTTCAAGAAAGTTGTTGGAAAATTCGAAGATCTTTGAAGATCCTTGAAAAAAATTCTAATTCTCTAGAAGATGATGAGAGGCTTAGATTCTTCAATAGTCTCAACTAAGAACCAAAAATAAAGAGATGATGGAGATAAGAGATTGGGTGAAGAAGAAACCAAAGTAGCTAGAGAGAGAATAATGGCAAGGCTCTCCTATGGATCTTCCACTTTCACTCTCAAGGTTGATAATGGAGAAGGGAAATTAGTTATTTCCCAAGAGTTTTCTCTCCAAAATCCATCCCTTGTAAAGCTATAGGTGGGTGCTATTTATAGACACCTCATGATGTAGAATGGAGCCCATGTGCAAGGCACATGGGGAATATTCTCTCTAACCACCTTGTTCGAGGAGGTGACCTCTCCGAGGATGAGGAAAACCCTCGAAGAGGGGATCAACCTCTCAGCGAACCCTTCTTCTTAGCCACACCTAACCAATGATCCCCAATCATCCCAAAGGGTCAGGGGTAGTCCCAGAGGACGTCCTGTTGGAGAAGGGTCAGGGGTAGTTCAAGAGAACGCCTTGCCACAAATATTGCCGAGTCTCAAGGACCCCCTAGATCGTGCCACCTCAACCCGGGTATAGGCTAGTTTAACCGAAAAGTGAATTTATCTCCACTTATCGTCCTCGGGATCGGGCCCTTTAGTCAGACTCCATTACGCCCATGGTTCTGGTATGTAGATCCCAAAAACCTCCGAGTCTGCAAATGTTCTGGGACTCATTAATGAAGCGGCTTCTAGATTACGTCTAAATCCGTTCGAAGCCAAGTGCTTCGAATCTCTAGGTTCGTGGATCCAAACCCTTTCGAGTCCGAGCCCGAGTAAGTCTCTAAGTTCATGGATCCGAACCCTTTCGAGGCTTAAAGCGATTCGGCCCGTTTGATGGCGATAAATCCAGGCCCACCAATCTTGGACTTGCGATAAATTCGGACCCACCAACCTTGGACTATTGGGCCTAATTAATTTAATGGGCTCAAATTAGCTCCTCTTACAGGTGGCATCAATATAGATAATATGATTTAATGACTTGATAAAGACATTTAGAGCTAACAATGTGGAAACTGTTCATGGAGTTTTCAGTTTCTAACATTAACATTAAGTAAATTGATTTGTTCTTAAACATTAATTAAACAGATTCCTAAACATTAATTAAACTTAATTAATAATGATGGAAATTAATGGTGAAAACAATGGTGAAGGAAAACCTATGTGTTCACAAATATGTTGTTTGGCTGCTACGAAAACAATGGTGAAAGAAATTAACAAGGATGGAAATTGTGTTTTACTACTTCTCCAATCTGCTACTGTGCGTTTTCTTTTTATTTAATTTTTTTTTCTGTAGCAGATATAACATTTGTAGCTAACTGTTGCTGTGCCAAAGGTTGTTCATGTTGTTAAAAAAAGTTGCTGAAATTGTGCTGAATTTGCTGGTATAGTTGCTGAAATTGGGCTGAAATGTGTGTTATGGCTTGTATTTACACTGGAAATGTTCACATTTTGTTAACTGTTGCTATGCCAAAGGTTGTTGTTCATGTTGCTAAAAAAAGTTGATGAAATTGTGTTGAATTTGCTGTTGTAGTTGTTGAAATTGGGCTGAAATGTGTGTTATGGCTTATTGAAATTCTGTTTTGATCTCTGTTATCAATTATATAATGTTGTAAAGGGTTCTAGTTGTTTGTGTTCATAGTTATCCTTGGTGGTACCTCAGATTTGAGGAGTGAGGTTGTTTCCCATTTCATCTTTGTTTTAAAATCAATTTTGGCTGATTCAATCTCTTCAAAGAGATTATAGTATTATATGCTGCTAGTTTTATGAATCTTGTTGCACAACAAGAGAAATAGTTTTAACTTACTGATGGGGAGAAGGGGGTTAGTATGTAAGCCAAAATTGCAATATGTAATATCATGCAAGAAGTTTGATTTTTATTTCTTCTTAAAAAAATTTCACTGCAATGCTGGAGTAAGGAAATTGAGCAAGATAGAATATCTGTTTGGTGAAAATGAATAGAACTTACCCATTTAATGCTGCTGAGTGAAAGGTTAAGTACATTCAAAAATTACCCATGAATAACTACATTCATTTAATGTAGTTTCTTATCCAAAAATTCCATGAATAGAACTTACCCACTTAATTACCCATGAACTCACCCATGAATAGAACTTACCCATTTAATTCCATAACCTGTTCATTCACAGAAGCTCAATTTATAATATATATATATATATATATATAAAATAAAGTGCAGAAACTTTATAGAGAAACAAAACTTAGTGGACTATTGCAACCACATATTCTATTTTAATTTGAAGATTCCTACATCTCATTCAAAAGTTTGTCTGTTGGAATATGTGGGTTTTGCTTTAGTCTAGAACGATGATTCAAACATTGTAAAAATTCCATTGAGATGTTTGAACATAGTGAGATTTGTCCTGAAGGATTGCTAAGTTCTTGGTGATCTCAGTGGTTTGAATCTATTGTGACTGACAGTGAGGATTGGTTCCTTGGGTTAACTCTCATTCATATAAATTTAGAACACATGCATTAATTGATTGCTCCCCTTCATTGGAGTTGACGTGGCTAGTGAAGAACAAGAAACTAAATGTGAGGATCAACAACACAAATGAGTTTGAAGATCAACTTCAAAACTGTTTATAGTATTTTTCTGAGTTTTGGTTTTTCACATGTAATCTTGTTTGTTCTCTCTCTTTGTGATTGGTTGCATAATCCAGAATACCAGAATATTTGTGAACACACAGGTTTTCAAAATTTAAAAAAAAAAAATAAATAAAATTACAATTACACAACAATGGTGAACATGAAACAGAGCACAATCCAGAATACCAGAATAACAGAGCACAATCCAAAAATTACAATATAACAACCCATGTCCCAATCCAGAATACCAAAGTACAATCAAGAAACAGAAAGAGAGAGAGAGAGAGAGAGAGAGAGAGAGAGAGAGAGAGAGAGAGAGAAAGCCGGTGAAGGTGTTGTTGAATTCACCCATGGGAAGGCAACCAACCAAGTCAAGCTTGGCGGTCACCAACCATGTCAAGGAATGCGGCTACCAACCAGCAAGTCGCAAAGGTGGACGGGGTTGGCAGCCAGTTCACATGGAAGACTCCCTCTCCTCCAATGTGTATAAATGGAGGTTGATAGGAGAGGTGAAAGTATGAGAACTGAAACCGAGCAAACCGTGAGAGAAAGAGCAAGCCAAAGAAAGTGAGAGATGTGAGGCGGAGAGACCGTCTCTCTCGATGTGAACGAAGGAGACGGATGAGTGTGTGAGAGAGGAGAGTGTGAGCTCCTCCTCTATTGTAATCTTTCTGTAATCTCTCCATTGGTATAATGATAACCGATTACTCTCCCGTGGACGTAGGCTTTAAGGCTGAACCACGTTAAATATGGTGTCTCCTTCTGTGTGGGTGTGTTTTTCTGCTTGCTATGATTTTTATGAGGTCTTGGGCGGGATCCCAGATCCCAACAATTGGTATCAGAGCCTCGTCGGTGCATTTCGGAACAAAAACAGTGCGTTTTTCGAAACTGCCCAGAAATGAAATTGCTCGAAATCATATTTTGAGCATACCAGGAGCTAGGTCCCGACGAGAGGAGTCCAGAAATGCAAAGCAGAGCCCCAGAGGAGCCAGGACGCCCCCTCACGCGCCATCTGAAGAAGGAGAGTGAAGCCCACTCTCCACACGCACCTCTACGCGCCGTTTACAGAGCCGACGCGTCAACTGAATCGTAGGCACGCTCCCTCACGCGCGTCGAAGGGAAGAAGGCGAGTGACGCGCGCGTGGGTATGACGTCATCTCCACGTCACTTGCCAGCTCAACGCCATCTCAGCGCTAGCTCACCACCACGTCAAACGCCACGTGGCGCCACATCATCGGGCCGTGTCATTGGCACGTGTCGCCACGTCAGCAAAGGATCGCCACGTGGTAAAACAGTTATCTACCATGTCAGTATTCCGAAGGAAAGATGCGGTGCAACGCGGCTAAGGTGCAGCCGCAGGAAGGAATGATCCAGTGTGCTGCGGGTATGGTGCAACCGCAGATCTGAGGCGTACAAAATGTTTTGGCTAGATTTAAGCCATTCGGAGTCCGTTTTTGGCGATCCAATAGTGCTTTCCAACTATTTGGAGTATTCCGGACACATCCGTACGGTCAGATTTTGGAATTAGAGTTTCTTCAAAAAGAAGGCAGATTAAAGGGACAGACGGCATCAGATGTAGTGGACGGAATATTCTGTTGGTACAAGAAATATTCCCTAAACTTCTGAAAATTGCAATTTGGCCCAGAATTTTCATAAAATTGTGGTGTGGCCCAACTTTTAGGGAAATTTTTTCAATGAGGTCCCTGGAAGTGCAACGAAGGTTGGTCCTAGCTAAACGAACCGTTCCAGATGCAACCGCGAGGTCAGAATAGTGAAATTCTGAACGGTTTGGAAAGATTGTCAAAACATGGGAGTTTGTCATCTTCAATACTCGAAGGAAGGTTGCCGGATATTGTGGAACACTGCGGATTCACTGAAGAGGTTAGAATGGGCAGATTCTGACAAGATTGGACAACCAGATACAGATTGAGATAGATCATTGAAGACCACAGGAGATCAGGCTTGATCAAATGGCAAATCGAGGGAGATCAGGATTGGTTAGAGGACGATCAGGAGAATTGCACATGATTATCTCAAGATCAACAATGTCTAGGAAAGTTCTGTCAAAAAGACACTATCTAAGAAGATTGGTTCTTAAGTGGGACCGGTTGTGACCCCACCAGTCTTTCCTGGGAACTTTCCTGGTTGTTGATGTCATCGGAAGATCTGGTTCAATCAGAAGAGAAGACCATTCATCAACGGACAGATGATTTGGCAACAAGTACAGGCTTAGGGAAATGCTGTGGCTGTTGGAGCTACTGTATACGAGTAGGTACTGATGGTATGTGGACATGTAGAACAATAGTTGTAGAGGAGCATATTAAGCGCAGGAGCACAAATGCAGACGTGCAGCAGTGCAAGGGTAAGCTAGAGTGTCGTACAGAGACACGAGAACAGTATGTAGCAGCGGGTTGTTGAAAGTTCACAGGAACTTCCAGACAAAGAAATTGAGACAGGTAAAACGCAAGAGTGCATGCCAAGGAGTGGCAAGTCTTTCTCTATGGTAGTTTCTTGAGTTCCGTGGCAGCGAACACACCTCTTAATGAAACAGAGTAGTTGCGGATCTCTCAGGCGAGCTCGAGCGCAGGAGGAGAGATGGAGCCACGATGAGCACTCAAGAATTATGGGTGCAAGCACTATTCAAGGAAGTGCATAGCTGACAATGCTTTGACAGATAGAGCTACTGTCAACCATCAATCTACTGGACAGCAAATCAGGGATTGCAAAGGCACAGACAACAAGCGTATGTAGAAACGCTAAGAGGTTGTTCAGAAGTGCAAAGGGCAAATGCTGATAGTTCAGAGGAAAAGTTCCGAGCAAAGAAGACCGAGGACGTTGATGAACAACGAGTTTTCTATTGCTCCAACGACTGGTCCTGCTAGGTAATGCATCACAGTCAAGGGCATCTCAGCAGGGGGTACAGGACATCTAATCAGGGGGTGTCGGATATCTTGGTTGCACAAGTTCAAGCATAGCAGGTGAAGACATCCGAGACAGGAAGCGTGGAAGAGATCTGTGGGATATAGGAGCAGAGACTCTCTCCAAATCAGAGAGTGGTGTGAGTTGAGTTGAGGATATAGGATTCCCTCCTCCTCTTGTACCTCTGGTATATTATCTCTAGCTTTCAGGGGATGCAGCGTCTCAGTGAGGAGATGTAGACTATGCTGAAATTTGGGCGTAACAAGATTAGCAGCAGAATGTGCTGTGGATCACCTTACATGGGTGAAGGGGGTGATTTGTTGAATTCACCCATGGGAAGGCAACCAACCAAGTCAAGCTTGGCGGCTACCAACCATGTCAACGAATGCGACTACCAACCGGCAAGTCGCAAAGGTAGACGGGGTTGGCAGCTAGTTCACATGGAAGACTTCCTCTCCTCCAATGTGTATAAATGGAGGTTGAGAGGAGAGATGAAAGCATGAGAACCGAAACCGAGCAAACCGTGAGAGAAAGAGCAAGCCAAAGAGAGTGAGAGATGTAAGGCGGAGAGACCGTCTCTCTCGGTGTGAGCGAGGGAGACGGATGAGTGTGTGAGAGGGGAGAGTGTGAGCTCCTCCTCTATTGTAATCTTTCTGTAATCTCTTCATTGGTATAATGATAACCGGTTACTCTCCTGTGGATGTATGCTTTAAGGCTGAACCACGTTAAATATGGTGTCTCCTTCTGTGTGGGTGTGTTTTTCTGCTTGCTAAGATTTCTATAAGGTCTTGGGCGGGATCTCAGATCCCAACAGGTGTATCTACTTTGTATAAGCTTGCTTGAATCAGAGCTTCTCGCCGTCGGCGGGAGTGGGTCGCCAGTGAAGGTGGGTCGCTGGTGAGAGTGGAGGAGTAGAGGAAAATGGGGCTGAGTGAGAGTGAGTGAGTGTAAAAAAGCTGTATCAGTTGTTGCCGGTTTGGACGAGAAACCAAATTCAATTTGTTTTCAATTATTATTATTATTATTTTAATAGCCGTTGGATCTGCAACGGCTGAGATCTCAGCCGTTACAAGGAGGAAATGAAGGACATCCATCAAGGAGGGGATCCGGACTCTTGTCAATGAGGATGGAGGGTAGGAGAGGAGTGAATTGTAGGATAAATAATCTCGTTTTATCCACGTTTAGTTTGTAATAGATATAAAATTATATAATCTCAATTATATATTTATTTTATATTATTTGTTGTAAGATTACAAATATTATTAATTTTGTTGGATAGAAAATTCATCAAAATCTAATGTGGATAACAAAAATTGTAACCAAATACTTTACATGTATTAATCATCATATTTCTATAATAGAATATGTCCAACCAAACAGCTCTACTAATAAATATTGTAAAATCATATCCATTTACATAATTTTTGTGGTTGATTCTTTGTTTGATTTCTGTATTCTTAACACTATTGTTTGCTTTAAAATGATGTACAAATTAAATGAGAAGTGCATTGGGAGGATTTTTTTTTAATAAATACAACGGCTATCTATCTCACCGGGACTTTTCTTAAGTGTGCAACTTACACCTTACACTTACACCTTTCTGTTTGCTGTCCTATTTCATGTTTACACCTTCCACTTACACCTTTTGTGTTAGTTGCATATGGTGTGCAACCTTAAGGGGTTACACACCATAACAGGACCCATCTCACTAAATTGACTAATTTGAAAACTAATTCCACCGCCCACTAAAAAGTCTATAGAATCGATCAATCTGAAAATTAATCCCACTGTTCACTAACGAAACCCACTGAACCGACTTATTCTCCAAATTTAAATTGGTTTATAAAGTCACATTTCAAAACACAATTTTAAATTGAAATTTTGTTTTGAAATTGTGTTTTTAAAATACAATTTTGTATCGTAACTGAAAGTCAACTTTTGTATTGAACCAACCAACCTGACACTCAAACCCACATCTACCTGCAACGAAAATGGGTCAATTTGTTTCATTTGTTTTAATAAAAAATATATTTTCTATAATAAATATTTTTCATAAAAAATAATTTTATATGTTTGATTGTGCTGTTAAAAGTAATGTACTAATAGTTACATTATGATGAGAAGTGGTAATGGTAGTGGAGGCGGTGGAGGTCACGATACAGATATTAGTAAGTATGATGGCATTTTAAGACTTAAAATGTAAATTAATAAAAAAAAAAAATTTGCTTATAAAAATATGGGTAAATTATTGATAAATTTTATTTAGAAGTGTTTTAATCCAAGAAATCTATTAAGGAATTTTTTAACCCATTTAGTCCCATGTATGTATAGTTTTATTCCATAAAGTCTTTTTTCTTGATTTACACTATTTTCTTAGATACTTATGCCCTTATATTTAATTTTGATACCCTTATAAATATTTTTTGAACGGTTAACAATTTTATGATGTGAACATTCATATTTTAAAATTCACATTGGTAGGAATATAAAATTGGCCCGTGGGCGGCCCGAAACCGGTACGCGAGCAGGGACGGGCCCGGCCCGTTGACAATGTGACTATTCACATTGACATGTTAACATTCACATTAATAGGAGTGTAAAATTGATCCGTGTCTCATAGCGGCGCGAAACCCGCCCGCGACCCATGGGCGGCCCGGGGCGGGCCCGGTCTGGCTCGTTGACAATGTGAATATTCACATTGACATGTTAACATTCACATTGATAAGAGTATAAAATTGGCCCGCAGCCCATGGCTAGCCAAAAGCCCGCCCACCGCCGGGGGCGGGCCCGGCCCGGCCCGTTGACAATGTGAATATTCACATTGACATGTTAACATTCATATTGATAGGAGTATAAAATTAGTCCGCGCCTCGTGGCTGCCCGAAACTTGCCCACAGCCAATGGGCGGTGCGGTGCGGGGCGGGCCCGGCCCAGCCCGGCCTGTTGACAATATGAATATTCACATTGACATGTTAACATTCACGTTGACAAGAGTATAAAATTGGCCAGCGGCCTAGGGCGGGCCCAACCTGGTCCATTGACAATGTAAATATTCACATTGACATGTTAACATTCATATTGATAGGAGTATAAAATTGGCCAGCGGTCCAGGGCGGGCCCGACCCGGCCCGTTGACAATGTGAATATTCACATTGACATGTTAACATTTACATTGATAAGAGTATAAAATTGGCTAATGGCACAGGGCGGGCCCGACTCGGCCCGTTAACAATGTGAATATTCACATTGACATGTTAACATTCACATTGATAGGAGTGTAAAATTAGCCCGCGCCTCGTGGCTGTCCGAAACCCGCCCACGGCCCATGGGCGGCCCGGGGCGGGCCCGGCCCGACCTGTTGACAATGTGAATATTCACATTGACATGTTAACATTCACATTGATAAGAGTATAAAATTGGCCCGCAGCCCATGGGCGGCCAAAAGCCCACCCGCCACCCGGGGCGGGCCCTGCCCGGCCCGTTGACAATGTGCATATTCACATTGACATGTTAACATTCACATTGATAGGAGTGTAAAATTAGTCCGCGCCTCGTGGCTGCCTGAAACCCGCCCACGGCCCATGGGTGGCCCGGGCGCAGGCCCGGCCCGGCCTGTTGACAATATGAATATTTACATTGACATGTTAACATTCACATTGATAAGAGTATAAAATTGGCCAGCGGCCCAGGGCGAGCCCGACCCGGCCCGTTGACAATGTGAATATTCACATTGACATGTTAACATTCACATCGATAAGAGTGTAAAATTGGCCCGCAGCCCGAGGCGGGCTTGGCCCGACCTGTGATAATGTGAATATTCACATTGACATGTTAACATTAACATTGATAGGAGTGTAAAATTTGTCCGTTGCCCGAAGCTTGCCTGCGGCCCGGGGTAGGCCCGGCCCCGCCCGTTGACAATGTGAATATTCACATTGATATGTTAAAATGCACATTGATAGGAATGTAGAGTTGGCTCGTGGCCCGTGGGCTGCCCGAAGCCCGCCCACGGCCCGGGGCAGGCTCGTTTCGGTTCGGGCCCGAGCATGTCCGAGACCCTAGGTTAGGGCCTAGGTCATCACTTTGAAGCCCGGTCTGGCCCATCGGCCCGCTTAAGGCCCGTTCAACGCTTGGTCTGAGGCCCAGCCAGCCCGAGGCACAATGTATTTTTTTGTGAAAAATAATAAAATTTTGATAGAAAAAATTAAAAAGAATTAAAAAAAAATGGCCAGGCCCGCCCAAGCCCGACCTAAGCTCGAGGCTAGACCCAAGCCCACCGGTTCCACTAGAGGCTCGATCTATCGGCCCGTCCAAAGCTCGAATATCCTTGTGCCAGGGCTAGGGCCTGGGCCTAATTTTTTGGCCCATGGACCGGCCCGGGAAAGGCTCGTTTGGGCCCAAGCTCGAGCCTAGTCCAAGACCCTAGGCTAGGTCCTGGGCCATCACTTTGAAGCCCGGCCCCGCCCGGCCCATCGGCCCGATTAAGGCCCATTCAAGGCTCGATCTGAGGTCCGGCCCGCGCCGAGGCCTAGTGTCTTTTTTTGTGAAAAATAATAAAATTTTGGTTGAAAAAATTAAAAAGAATTAAAAAAAAAAAGCCAGGCCCGCCCCGGGCCGCCCACGGGCCGTGGGCGGGTTTCGGGCAGCCACGAGGCACGGGCTAATTTTACACTCCTATCAATGCGAATGTTAACATGTCAATATGAATATTCATATTGTCAACGGGCCGGGCCGGGCCAGGCCCGCCCTAGGCCGCTGGCCAATTTTATACTCTTATCAATGTGAATGTTAACATGTCAATGTGAATATTCACATTGTCAACAGGCCAGGCCAGGTCCGCCCCGAGCCGCCCACGGGCCGTGGGCGGGTTTCGGGCAGCCACGAGGCGCGGGCTAATTTTACACTCCTATCAATGTGAATGTTAACATGTCAATGTGAATATTCACATTGTCAGCGGGCCGGGCCGGACCCGTCCCAGGCCGTGGGCAGGCTTTTGGCCGCCCATGGGCCATGGGCCAATTTTATACTTTTATCAATATGAATGTTAATATGTCAATGTGAATATTCACATTGTCAACGGGCCGGACCGGGCCCGCCCCGGGCCGCGGGTAGGTTTCGCGCCGCCACGGGATGCGGCCCAATTTTACACTCCTATTAATATGAATGTTAACATGTCAATGTGAATATTCACATTGTCAATGGGCTGGGCTCGCCCCGGCCTGACTCGAATTTTTCCGAGCACCCATGAGGATCGACATGGGCCGGGCCCCTACACATTGACGATATGAACATTCACATTGACGGTGTGAACATTCGCATTAGAGGTATTTTAGTAATTATGTCACCCATAGGACTTATTGAAACATAAGAAAATAATGTGAACTAAATAGAACATAAGTAGATGAAAAGGGTATTTTGGTCTTCTTATCTCAAATAAGACCTAATAGAATAGTCAAAAAGAATATGGGTTTGATGGAATAAAGTTCTTAGAAAGTGAATTTATCAAAAAAGCTCCATAAAAATATCTTAAATATTTTTTATTTTTTAAAAGTAATATTTTCTGTCCAAATATAATTATTTTTTATTAGTCATGAAGAATATTTTCTATTAATTTTATTTTTAGGGGTGGTTTAGGATGTTCTAAATAAGTACACTTTTTGACTTTTTATAAAAAGATGTGTAAAAAAGTAGAGAAGAGATATTGATTGATGTGACTTAAAAAAAATAAAAAGATAAAAAAATTGACTAAAATAAAATACCCCAAACAAGGCCTTAATATACCAATCGTAAAAAAAAATATGAATATTATTTTCTATCCAAACAAAAACCAATACAGCATACCTTTCATGTTTTTGTACTTGACAACGCTTTAATTTGTTGCCCGTCTGCTGAAAAAACAAAAGGAAGAAAAGAAAAAAAACAACGAAAGTAAGGTGAGAAAAAGGAAAGAAAATAACAAAAAAAGATTGGTACAAATCAAATTGTTGACTCTACAAGTGAATTTGAATGGCAGACAAAACTACCCATCCACTACAATATGTTGGGAAAATATTAAACATAATGAATTATTTATTTATTTTTATTTTATAAAAAACTAAAAATATATGACAATGATATTTTTATTATTATGAACTATAATGATAATTTTTTTGATTTCTTATAAATAGATATAAATTAAACACATAATTCTATACGAAGTTTTATATATATATATATATATTTTATTTATATAGCGTTACTTCATGATTTTTTTTTCTCTTCTTAGTGCCTCCTAACTAATGTTGGAAAATAGTATTAATAGAGATTTTTTTTCTTAGGGGAATTCACATGTCAGTGTCTATCTTAAAAATTATTTATAAATTAATGATAAATTTTAAAAATATTAAGGTATGAAGTTATAAATTTTACCGTTAATTAGTAATTAATTTTTAAAGATTTCAAGCAGAAGTTTTTTTCATTTTTTTTTATCAATATAGCAAATTAAGGTTTTAGATGCAAAAATTTATGGACAAAATTACTTTCTAGGGGATGACATTTTTTTATTGCCAAAAGTAATATTATTGTATTTTTAGCGTCAAGATTAGACATTTATAAATAAATTATTATTATTTTTGGAACCAAAATTTATGTATAAAAAAATTAAGCAAATTATTTTGTTCTTAAAAGTGTATTTATTAGTAATATTTTCAAAATTTTATTGTTGGAAGCCTTTTTTTTCCCTAACTTTTCAAGACAACCTATTATTGCAATGACAAAAATTAATCCCAAATATTTTTTGCAACAAAATTGTCACTACTAGGATAAACAAATTTTTTTGTATGTTGTAATGGATGTAGAATTTAAGACCATTATGATGTGTCAAAAGTGTTTTTGCAATTTTTGACTCATGGTGACATGCATTTTACAATTAAAAATTATGGGTAAATTACATTTTACTTTTTTTATATTTGGCCATTTTTCTATTTTAGTTTTTAAATTTTATTTTTTTTCATTTTAATCCTTCATGTTTCAATTTTTTCTCACTTTATTTTTAAATTTAATTTTCATTAAAAATTAAACAAAAAATAACACACTAACAGTCACATGGCAAAAAATATATATTATTATATTAAAATTTAAGTTTATGTCAAAGGTATGAGTTATATGTAATAAATATTTTTATGTCACGTGACTGTTATTGTGTCATTTTTTATCTAATTTTGAATAAAAATTAATTTTTGGAGTAAATTGAAAAAAACTTAAAATATGAATGATTAAAAATAAATTTTAAGTACAAAAATAAATAAATGACCAAATATAAAGGGAGAAAGTGTAATTTATTCTAAATCATGATGTAAGTATCAACCATTCAATTCAAACGTTTATATAATAAATGGTTGTTTTGTGAATTAGGTTAAAAGTTAGTTTTTTGTTTTTTGTTTTGAATTTTTTTTAAAAAAATATGTAAATAAATAGAGAAGTGATGTGATCCAAAAAAGGTTAGTATTTGGTAGAGTTTTAGAATTATGATTTGAAAATAGAGTTGTATTTTGAGTTTGTGAGTTTTGGAACTTTGATTTGAGTGTGAAAAATTTGTTTGGTTATGAGTTTTAAAAAAAGTTTTGAAAAGAGTTTTAAATTAAGTTTGAATTGAGTGATATGACATATGATATTTGATACAAAAATTTACAACTTATAACCACACAATTCAAAATTTTATTCAAAACTCATAAAAAATTAAAAAAAAATTCATTAATATATTTTTTTGGTAATATAAAAATAACAGGTGCAAAAAAAAAAAAAAAAAAAAAAAAACCGAACACTGTTCTGGTCAACCGACCGAACAACCGGTGGAACGTCCGGTGGCCGACTGGTTAACCCAAATTTTTCCGCCTTGGAAAGAGTTTTTAAAAATGAGTGTGGAATTAATTTTTAAAAACGTTAAACAAACATCAGACTCAAAAGTGAGTGTGTAACTATATTTTGAAAGCTCCACCAAACGGAACCTAAATGTCAAAAAGTTGCTTTTAACCTCTTTGTCTAAAGAGGCCAAAATATAATAAATAGATAATGTAAATTATTAGTTGATAATTAAATATTTTCCAATTAAAAAATAATCAAATATTCTCTAATTATTATCAAATTCAAAAGTTAGACTTATTTTCTAAATTTAGTGATGTGTCAAGAAGATAATTGATAGATTCAATAATGTGTCAAGAAAATGATTGATTAATAATTGAGTTTAAAAAGTAAGTATAAAAAATAGACATCTATATTATTTTTTAAATTATTATTATTCTATTTGTAAAATTACTCAAACAAATAAATATCTCTCCCCTCTATCTCTTCGGTCATCTTCTTCCTCATTTTCGGCCTTCTCTTTTTGGAGGAGAATAGTAGAGAGAGAGAGAGAGAGAGAGAGAGAGAGAGAGAAACCATGGAAGAAGAAGGAACAACAACAACAAGGTCTCTTCTTCTTGGTGAAGAAATGGCTGACATTAATGGCAGCGGCGACGTCGGTGGTTCTTCTTCCTCCACGACGGCCGTGCTCGTCCTCGGAACCTTTGTTGCCGTCAGCGGCTTATTTGCCTATGGTTGTGCTGTAAGTATTGCACAAATATAGTTTTATACACACAATATATATCATAATATCAACATTGTGCAAAATTTGAAATATAAACAACAATGATAGAGAATACTAATTTTGGAGCTCTAAAAATATCACTAATAACATGACACTCAATAAAAAAAGAAAAAAAATACAACACCAAAGCCAAAACATCAAATCATTCATGGTGGGACTCACTGCCACATCATTAGTAGTAACATTAATTAGTGCTCTCACTCATTTTCTAAATATAAATTGAGATTATTGATTTGATAAAAAATTGATATAACTCAAATAAAATAATATATTAAAGGGCCTGGCTTTGGTCTAATCCTTAATCAGATTGGACGGTGCTGTTGGGCCCTTAGGGGCCCACCACGGATCCCGTTTTGAAAATCTGAACCGTTCAATGTGTAGAACTCGTCGAGTACTATATTCCTGTGAAAAATCACATTGATCGGATATCGATAGCTATGTGATCAAAACAGTTTTTTATCAACCGTTAACTTATTCACCGTCCATTTTTTTTTATACAAAACTGATTTGATCACATAGCTATCGATATCCGATCAATGTGATTTTTCACAAGCATATAGTACTCGACGAGTTCTACACATTGAACGGTTCAAATTTTTAAAACGGGACCCGTGATGGGCCCCCACTAGGAATGGCAACGGGGCGGGGCGGGGCCGGGGATCACCCTCCCCGTCCCCGATCCCCGATGGTGGGAACTCTCCCCGTCCCCGGTCCCGCCCCCGACGGGGAGCTCATCACTGCCCCCGCCCCCGCCCCTCAACGGGGATCGGGTTTCCCCGACCCCGATAAGTCCCCGACCAAAAGAAAAAAAAAAAATCAGATTCAACAACATCAAATTCAAAGTTTGAGTTCAAATCAATTCCAAAATCACATTCAACAACATCATATTCAAATTTTGAGCTCAAATCAGTTCCAAAAATCAGATTCAACAACATAATATATATTCCAGATCTGTGAGAGAAAATATATAAAATCAGATTCAACAACATAATATATATTCCAGATCTGTGAGAGTCTCTCACAGATCTGTAGAACAAAATCTGTAGAACAAAAATCTGTAGGATAAAATCTGTAGAACAAAATCTGTAGAACAAAAATCCGTTGCTAAAAATTTGTAGAACAAAAAAAAAAAATCTGTAGAACAAAAAAATTTCATCCCAACTGTTGCTCATCATTATCATCATAGATCTGTAGAACATTTAAAATCAGAACAAAAAAAATTATGTTACAACATTAAAAAATATGTTTCATAAAAATTGAAAAATATGTAAAGTACACACATGTGAAATCCAAACCCAGTTGTGTTGCTGTGAAAGAAGAAAGAAGAGTACAGTACATACCCTGTGCTCTTCTTCATCTCCGTTTGCTCTGTTGACTCTCTGCAATCAACTTCAAATCGAAGAAAAAAGATGGTGGTGCGATCATCGCGAAGAGCCAAGCCATGACCGTGGTGCGATCATCACGGTGCTCAGATCTGGCGTAGTGAGAGAGAGAGAGAGAGAGAGGAGCGGCGTGAGTGTGAGAGGAGGGAGGATCGTCGGTGACGGAGGGAGGATCGCCGGTGACGGAGGGAGGCGCGGCAGTGACGGAGGGAAGAGAGAAGGCCAGACCAGTGGCGAGAGAGAGAGAGAGGAGCGGCGTGAGGTGAGTGTGGGAGGAGGTGTGTATGTGAATTTGTGAAACCCTAAGACAAGCATATGCATATATATATATCAGGGACAAAAGGGTCATTCTACCTCGGGGATAATGCGGGGCGGGGCCGGGGCCGGGTGGCGGGGCCGGGGCCGGTTCTGGAAAACATATCCCCGTCCCCAGCCCGTAGGGGCTATTTTTCGGTTATTCACCGCTTAATTCGGGGTCGGGGGGTCGGGTCACCGTCGGGCCGGTTTCAGATTGCCATCCCTAGCCCCCACGGACCCAACAACACTGTCCAATCCGATTAAGGACTGGACCAAAGCCAGAGCCTATATTAAAATAATATGTATTATTTTAATAGATGCCGAACAAAGCTGATGTACTTAAATTTGAAATGCTTGCCACTTTGAGCTGCCTCTCAGGTCATTGCTCACTTTGGACACACTCTTCCTCTTTCTTTGTATATACTAGGATGTCGTTTGGTAATACTTACGTTTTTAATTTTCTATTTATATTTATAAAAATTTTAAAAACTCAAATAAAAACTTATTTGGTAAAATTTTTGATTTATAAATCAGTAGTTTCAGTTCATAAATTTGGCCAAAAAATGAAAACACAAAAAATGTGTTTCTATTTTGAGTTTTCAGTTTTTTTTTTTTACCACCCAACACTAGTCACCTCCTGTCACCATTTTCCACCACCGTCTTCCGCCACCACCACCCACCACCTGCCACCACCACTCACCACCCACCACCCACTACCCACCCACTACTACCCACTCGCCACTACCACCCACCCCTCGCTGCCACCACTACCACCCACCCTTCGTTGCCACCACTACCACCACCCACCTGCCATCCACCCGCCACCCGCTACCACCCGCCATTACCATCCACCGCCCGCCACCTACTTGCCACTACCACTCACCACCCACCTGTCACCACTATCCACCACCTGCTACCCACCACCACCAGCCACCTGCCACCCACCCGCCACTACTACCCACCACCCACCACCACCACCACCACCCACTCGTTACCACCCGCCACCGTCACCCACCCACCCACCCACCACCGCCACCACCCGTTATCCGCCACCCACCTGCCGCCACCACCCACTCGTTACCACCCATCACTCGCCACCGTCACCACCTACCCACCATCACCATCCACCACCCACCTGCCACAACCCACCACCACCCGCCATCCGCCACCCACCTACTACCACTACCCACCACCACCACTACCACCACCCGCCACCGTCACCCACCCACCCACCCACCACCACCACCTGCCACCCAACCTGTCATCACCCACCACCAGCCGCCATCCGCCACCCACCTGCCACCACCACCCACCGCTACCACCGCCACCACCACCCATTCGCTATACCCTCCACCCGCCACCGTCACCCACCCATCCACCATCACCATCCACCACTCACCCACCACCACCCGCCATCCGCCACCCACCTGCCACCACCACTACCACCACCACCACCACTCACTCGCTACCATCCACCATCCACCACCGTCACCCACCCAACCACCATCACCACCCACCCGCCACCACTCGCCATCCGCTACCCACCTGCCACCACCCACTCACTACCACCTACCACCCGCCACCGTCAACCACCCACCTACCACCACCACCTACCACCACTATCACCACCACCCACTCGTTACCACCCACCACTCGCCACTATCACCCACCCACCCACCACCACCACCACCACCCACCCGCCATCACCCACTACCACTAGCTACCCACCACCCACCGTCATCACTTTCCACCACCGTCTTCCACCGCCACTTGCCACCATTTGCCATTTCTCATTCTTTTTTATATTTTTTAAAATTTTTAAAATATTTTGTTAATTACCAAACGCGTTTGTAGTTTATGTTTTTCTAAAAATAAACAAAAACCAGTTTATAAATTTTTTATAAATATAAACTGAAAACGTAAACATTACCAAACACACCCTAGGTGTTTACACTCTCATTTGTGTGTTTCAAATATATTGTAGTTATATATACAATTATAAATGATTTATGAATAATTATAGAATAAGAGAGAGCAATAATACACATACATTAAGACACGAAGAAGGTTAATTTAGATATATAAAAATCATTTAGCATTGAAGAGAAAAAATTGTCTCAAAACACCAACAAAAGTGTTTCATCTAGATATAAGTGTAGCTTAATATCTCCAATCCAACTATATGAATTAAGATTAAAAGATTTTAAGAACTAAGTAAATAAAATTAATAAAAGGAAATTACACTTTACCCCAAATAAAATTGACGGAAAAAGTGCATACCATATGCATATGTTATATTTATGACGAAAATAATTTTTAAAAATCTGTCATAAAATAACATGTATGCATTATATACACTATTTCCGTTAATTTTGTTGAAAAGATAGAGACATAAGGATTAGATTGAAAACTTTCAAAAGATGAAGGAAGTACATTGTATAAATTTTTAATTTAAGGGGGTAAAGTGAAAAATGATGATAGTTGAGGGGAATAAAGTGTAATTTGCTAAAAAAAAAAAATTAAAGTTTGACCTTAGTAACAAAATAAATATTGAATTTTTAATTTTGTTAAATTAAATCATAAATTTTGATTTGTTTTCAATTAAATAATCTACCTATTTCTATTAAGTAAAACTAACAAAAAAAAAAAAAGAAAGAAAAAGTATTTTAGTCATCAAGGGTGTGTTTGGAGGCATGAATTTGGATAGAGATTTGCAAAAAAAAAAAAAGAAAGAAAAAAAGTTAGGTAAAATGTGAACTAAATAAAGTTACATTTCACACAAATTTTTTATTTTCCTTTTCCAAACTCCTACTCAAATTCATACTCCAAACACAATATAAATTGAATGGGAAAAGACATTTTAGGAATTTTATATTTATTTATGTTAATTTTAACTATTGAATTTAATAATTAAAATAATTTTACTTTTTTCTTGCCCTTTTTTTTTGATGGAAGAAACATACTTGTAGTTTAAATTGAAAATGAATTAAAATTTTAAATTTAAATAAAAAATAAAAAATAAAAAATTTAGAATTCATTTTGTTATAACAGTTAATTTTTTTATAAAAACAAAAATCCTCCAATTAATAATTGGGGAAATATTGAAAAAATGGGGAGTTGAAAAAATAATTATAAAATTATGAAAATACAAGTTATTTATGTATTAGATTGTGTAAATGAAGGTAATACTTTCATAAATTTACAATTATTTTTTATTTTATTTTTTTTTTGTTGATATTTTCCCTTAATAATTTATGAATAGAATAGGGTATCGTTTGGTTTAATTTTCAAAACTCAATTCTGTTTTTAAATCATAATTTGAATTAAAATTTATAACCAAATAAAATTTTAAAATACAATTCCAAATTACTTTCAAAACTATTTTTTTTAATTATTATTAATCAATCAATCACTTTTTCTCTCTCATCTCTCCTCTCACATTCTCTCACATTATATATATTAATCCATCGAAAAAAAAAAAAAATCATCTCAAAACTATTTTCAAAATTTATAAGGAAACAAATTTTTTCTTTTCAAATCATAATTCAAAAACTCAAAATTAAAAACTCAAAACACAACTCCACCCAGGGTTTTTAATCATTCTTCTCATTTATTTAATGGTGGTGCTTAGCAATATGACTAATGCTATATGCACCAATTAGTACATTAGTGTACCAATTGATAATATGATATAATTTAAGATATTTTTAATATTTATAATTTGTATAATGTGTGGGATCAATAATAATGTCATAACTAGTGTTGGTACATTAATTAATATACTAATTGGTGCATGTAGCACGACTCTAGCAATATTGTTGTTTAATTCTCTTCCATGATTGTTTTTTCCTTCTAGTTTTGTTACTTCTCACTAACCCTATGTTTGGATTGTGGAATGAGAAAAAGAAAATTAATCAAAGTGATAGAGGGAAATGTGTGGAATTATTTCTCTTTTGGATTTTAATGAGCAATCTCGATATTATAAACAAATACACAATTAATTCGCTTGTTTTTCTTTAAATCTTACGAACTCGTAAAATAATTTACTACCTAATTTCATGGAGTACAGTTGAGCAACAACCATATATAGTGCCTGTTTGACAGAGCTTAATTACAGATTATTTCAGCTTTCAGCTTAATTTAAGCTATTTTGATGTGTTTGGTTTAACTTATAGATTATAGCTTATAACTTTTTGGAAGTCAGAAATCAGCTTATTCTTTGAGTGGGGCAGGAGATGCTTTAAGAATAAGCTGGAAATTAGCTTACGGTCATAATTATAAGCTATAAGCTATTTAGGCATAAACTATAAGCACTTTCCCACAGCTCTACCAAACAGGACCATAAGCTAAAAAAATGTATCCCTAAGGGTTGAGCAAACGGTAAAAATTTAAGAATAAAATCTAAGGTCTCGAGTTTGAGGGTGTTGGAGGTTTCCGGTAATTAACTTTAGGTTCTACAATTAATCAAGATGTGTGCAAGGTAGCCGGACACCCGATTACCTATATATATGCAATAAAATTTAATTGGTAATTTATGATTGCTTTGTAGGGTGGATATTCATCTCCTGCCGAGTCTGGAATTATGGAAGATCTTGGCCTTTCTTCTACAGAGGTCAGTAATAGTACCTCTTGGAGTTGTACTTTGGCGTGTAAATTGCGGTTTTCAGACGGCCTGTTAGTAATTTTACATAACCCCAAGTCATTGCAACTTTTCTTCAATTTTTTATCTTCAAATTTTTGATTGCTTGAAAAGGTTAGAGGGTAAGAAACATTCAAAATAGTTATGTTGTTTTATACTTTTAGCATGGCGTTTAGGGAAAAATTGGTGATTTTTGGGGGAATACCAAAATAATGCCTATTCATGAAATCAAGTTTGACAACAAATATGGACAAATTACACTTTGCCCTTTCATGTTTGTCTCATTTTTGACTTTGACTTTTAAAGTTAATTTTTTTTTTCACATTGGCCCTTTATGTTTCAATTTTTCTCAGTTTTCTCTTAAAACTAACTTATGTTAAAAATTAGACAGAAAATGAGTCATTGATAGTCACGTGGTATAAAAATATTTTATTATATATAATTCACACTTCTAACACAAACTCAAATCTCAATATAGTAATATATTTTTTGATAAATTACACTTTGCCCCCTTTTTGTTTGGCCACTGTCTCACTTTGGCCCTCGAAGTTTATTTTTTCTCACTTTGGCCCTTTATATTTCAAGTTTTTTCCAGTTTACTCCTAAAATTAAATTATATTCAAAATTATATAGAAAGTGACACGGTAACAGTCACATAACATAAAAAATATATTATTATATTGAGGTTTGTGTTTGTGTTTGTGTTAGAGGTGTGAGTTATATATAACAAAAAAAATTTATGCTATGTGGCTGTTAATGGGTTATTTTTTGTTTAATTTTTAACAGAAGTAAGCTTTAGGAGTACACTGGGAAAAAGTTGAAACATGAAAGGTCAAAGTAGGAAAAAATAAACTTTGAGGACCAGAGTGAGAAAGTGGCCAAACATGAAAGGGGCAAAGTGTAATTTACCCCGGAAAAATTTGAAACATGAAGGGTCAAAGTGAGAAAAAATAAATTTTAAAGGCCAAAGTAAGAAAGTAACAAAACATAAAGGGGGCAAAGTGTAATTTTGTTTTTTTTGGTGGAAGGGCAAAGTGTAATTTACCCCAACAAATATAGTGTAAATCCACAAAACAGATACACTTATACCGAGTATCGTGAAATTCATCCCACCTCCACCTTAAATGAATACTATAGTGTTAAATCATACAAATCAAGTATATATATGTTTTTTAAGCTCTTTATTCTATATTTTTCCTTTCTTGAACCAACCCTTGGTCTATAATTTTTATTTATTTTCCTCATTTTCTTTCGGTTAAATGTCAATATTTTTATATTCTTTATACTATAATTTTTTTAAATTGTAGAATACTAGAATAGATAGAACACTTGGTCTTTGTAGTGTATAGTGTTGAAAATTCAGCCTCAAAAAACTTTGCCACTCTGCGAACTGAACCTACCTAAGGTATAGTCTGTTTTGATTCAAATTTTTTTTACATTTATACCAATCGAAATATTATGTGAAAGTACTTTTTTTTTATTATTAATTGTGGTTTTTTTTTTTTTTTAGAATTATTAATAGAAGATAAATGACCAATGTGGCATGTTCCTTAAAGCTTCTTGTGAATCCCCCATTTACACTAAACCAAAAATTGATACAATTCAACCGTAACATGTGGTCGGTTCTGGCTCCTC
>JAXFYN010000734.1:0-105000 GCA_036172215.1 Camellia granthamiana
TGCTGCAGCTTCCTGGTAGCCCGTACTAAAGCTAAGCAAGCCTTCTCCAATGGTGTGTAGCGAGTCTCATACTCTAGCATCTTCTTGCTCAGATAGTAGATGGCTCTCTCCACCTTGTCCTCTGATTCTTGCACGAGCATACAGCCCATTGTGGTCTCAGTCACTGAAAGGTACAATATTAAGGGTTTTCCCAGCTCTGGCGGCGACAACACGGGTGGGTTCTGTAAGTATTCCTTGATCTGTTCAAAAGTAGCTTGGCATTGGCCATCCCATTGAAACCTCTTTCCATTCTTCAGGAGGCCAAAAAGTGGTTCACAAGTCAAGGTTAGTTTTGAGATAAACCGTCTTATGAATTGCACTTTACCCAGAAAGCCTCGCACCTCCTTTTCAGTCCTTGGTGGTGGCATTTCTAAGATGGCCTTGATTTTGGAAGGGTCGACTTCAATACCTCTCTGTGTGATAAAAAAAACCCCAGCATTTTCCCTGCTGTGACGCCGAACGTACACTTCTGACGATTTAACCGCAACCAAAATTCTCTGATCCTTTGGAAAAACATTTTCAAGGCGGTGCAGTGGCCCTCTCTTTCTTTGGACTTGACAATCATGTCGTCCACATACACCTCGACCTCTTTGTGGATCATGTCATGTAGCATTGTGGTCGCAGCCCATTGATATGTAGCTCCAGCGTTCTTCAACCCAAACGGCATCACTTTGTAGCAGTATGTCCCCCACGGGGTGATAAAGGCAGTCTTTTTCCCGGTCTTCAGGTGCCATTACTATCTGGTTGTAGCCTGAGAAGCCATCCATGAATGAAAGCAAAGCATGCCCCGCTGTAAAATCCACTAACTCATCAATATGCGGCAAGGGAAAGTTGTCCTTTGGACTAGCTCTGTTCAAGTCCCTGAAATCCACGCATACCCGGATCCTGCCATCCTTCTTTGGCATCGGAACAATGTTGGCCAACCAAGTCGGGTATTCAGATACCAGCAGGAATCCTGCGTCTATTTGCTTGGTGACCTCCTCCTTAATCTTGAGAACCCAGTTCGGGCGGATCCTTCTGAGTTTCTGTTTAATGGGTCTGGCCTCGGGATCAAGAGGGATCCGGTGCTGTACAATCTCAGGATCGATTCCAGGCATGTCTTCATAGGACCACGCGAAAACATCTTTGAAATCTTTTAATAAAGCGACTAAGCGCTCGCGTTTCCTCCGAAGACAACGTGGACCCGATCTAGACCAGCCGCGGGTCCCTCCTCAGTACCCACATTCACAGTAGTGATTTCATCAACTAGGGGTTTAACAGAAAAGTACTCAGAAACCACAGCCACAGCATTCTCATTAAGCACATCCAAATCGTCCAATTCTTTGGTTACAACAGACTCAAAAGGAAAAGAAAAAGATGACCTAGACAGGACTGTGGCATCCGGGTTATCATCCCCAGGATTGCCAGACTCAGACTCAGTCGAGTTGGAATCTGATTTCGACTCCACAGACTCAGTGGAATCAGACTCTGACTCACTACCTAATCCGGTGCTGCTTGACAAAAATCCCTCCTCGTACTGCCAGATGAGGGAGGGTGCGCTGGATGCATCCAAAATAGTTGACGGTAGGCTCGCAGCCGTTTCATTCCCAATCATGGACACCGAGAAGTTATCCCCCAAGCACTTCTGGTCGATCGGAGGATTTGAAAGTAGACAAGCCAATGCTACCCCCATTTCATTTTCAGCACTCTCGGAATCCACTGCCTTGTACTACTCATCCTCAATTGATGGGTCTGTCTGGTCCTCGGCAACGTCATCCCCGGATAGCTGCAGGTCGAAGAAGATCTCAAACCTCGGCACGCGCTTCCTCTCCGCATTCAACCATGGTTCCGAGAAGCCGCAGAATGGAAAATCTTCCCCCCTCCCGGACGAAGCGTCCCGTTTAGGGTACCCTGAATGGGTCGGTGCATTAGGTCATAAGGCTTCCCGGTCCTTCTTTGCTCTGGCTCTCCCGGCCATCTCCTTACCTCTCCTCACCCAGTCCTCTTTGGTGGGTAGATAACCCAAACCAAAGGCATGCGGGTTGTGTGGCACTTCGGCCGATATAGCAACACCCTTCCGGTCGCTCTTTCCCAATCCCATCCCGGGGATGTGTTGAAGCTTGTTCATGAGGTATACTGATTGTGCGCTGACATACAACCCCTCATTAACTGCCATAATGTTCTGAACGACCCGAGCCTCAGCCAAGGTAAAACCGGATAAGAACACATCCTTCATACCGTGCTCAATTTTCCAAAACTGGCGTAGATACTTCTGGTGGTGGATGGATTGACGAATTTCCAAAGACAATGGCTACTCCCTTCCCATGGGGGTATTTCACCATCTGATGCAATGTGGATGAAACTGGCTTCACCTGATGCAGCCATGGCCGCACCAAGAACAGATTGAAGGTCGCCAGAACTTCCGAGACGTGAAAGTCAATCTCATGTTATCTTGGACCCACCTTGGTCTGAATTTTCACCGTTCCCATTACCTCTCTGCTTGTGTTGTCATACGCCCGAATCACCTGGGCTGTTGGCACAAAGTCTGCGGTCTTTAGACCAATTGCATACGCTGTCCTTGCCAGGCAGACAGTGATAGCAGATCCGGTATCAACAAGAACCATCGGAATCCATTTGTTTCTACACTCCACAGAAATGTAGAGCGGTTTGTTGTGATTCGCACCCTCAGGTGGCAATTCCTTGTCGGAGAATGTCAACATCGGGGTAGCCCCTCTCGGAAAAACTAAGCCCACTAGCTGTTCGGGCGTGATATCTATTGAGAGCTTGGCCTTGTCCATGGCCGATAAGACAGCTTGTCGATGCCCTCACGATGCCATAAGTAGTCCCCAGATGGAGATGTCTGCTTGTATCTTCTTCAATTGTTTTAACACAGCTTCTTCTTCAAGCTGTTTCTCTTCTCTGCTTCTCGGCCTCCTTATCTTTCCCGACGCCTCTGGCTGATCTAGATGTGGAGGCTTGAAATACCGTCCACTTCTAGTCATATGGTCAACTTCACCAATATACCAGGTATCATCTGGTTGATTGTTCCTCCAGTCCTCATCTGTGTGGGCAAGACATAAATCATCGTCTTCCCACCACATTCCGTCGGCAGCCGACAGACACCTGTCCAGCTCCGGTACAATCGTACTCGCAGTGCTTTCCATCCATATGCTCGCAACATTCTCTGTCTTCGTACACACAGCACTTCCAGTCCCCACATGGGCTTTAGCTTTCCTGATTCTCTCAGAATCCTCAAAACTTTCTTGTTCCAACTGCGTTAGTACAGCTGGCTGTTCAATATTCCCCGCATTCTCAATGCCTAAATTCAGAGCAAAATTCTTAGTGCCAGCGCTCTCCAGCAATGCAATCTGATTCCCGGCCCTTCCGGCCACTGATGATGTCCTCGTCCCTGACGGACCTTGTTGTAGCTGAGATTCTTCAACGATATCTGGTTGGTCGTCAAGCCACCCTGTGACCTCTGCTGACTCCTCAAAATCGAACCAGTTGACTGCCATGTCCCCCGGATCTTGTTCGTTGAAAATCTGAAGGTCAGCGATGTCCCTTTCCAGAGCTACTAAGTCATCTATCCTCTGACCAAGTCCATCCCCCCGTAGTACACAAATTTCTGCCTCCACCGACAATTTCACATTTGACCTGATCTGGCCCACTGACGCAATGTAGACGCTTGGATTGTACACTCCCTCAGCAAAGTTCCCCAATTCCTCAATCCCTGGATCCACTGTACTGCTTTCCTTCGAAATCGCCCCTATTCTGCCTTCGATAGCCACCGCCATTGGTTCGGGTTGGTTTTGGGAGATGTCTAACATGCACAAGTTGGTGCAGTCAGGAAAGAGCACCTCCGACTTGGGTTGGTGGGGACGGGGTGATGTATATGCTAGGATCGTAAGACACGACCCCAACCTGGATAAAGTTGATTCTTTTGGGAGGTGGAGCTTGATTGTGTGGAGGGAGAGGGTTGGTTGTGACATTGGGTCTTTCTGGAGGTACAATTATCTGTTTGTCAATGAGATCTTGAATCTCGTGACGCAATCTAAAGTATTGGTTGGTATCATGACCGTGCTGTTGGTGATATGCACAGTATTTGGCTGGGTTGTGGGAAGGGGGAAGTTTTTTCTGGCAATGGCCGCAGCTCTAGGGGCTTCAGATGCCCTTTTCTGATTAAAACCCCCAGAGCCTTGGACAGGGGCATATATAGTGGGGTGAAGGTTCTTTGGCCTCGGGGTTGGAATCTGGTTGTTTGGGTATTGCTACTTCCGGATGCACTAAAGAAGGGTGTGGCTACCATGGGCCTTGGAGGGGGAATGGTGGTGACCACGGTTACTTCCTGAGATCGGGCAGCTGCAGCACTGCTTGTGCCTGCATTCATACTGCGGTTGTTGAAGGTTCTCCGGGGTTGATATCTGTCACTGTCAATCTAGCCTTGCCTCAAAGCATCCTCGATTTGTACCCCCATTTCATGCAGATCTGAAAAGGTGGGGAAGGGGAGTACGATCATTTTATGCATTAGCTTAGGCTGGAGATTGCGCACAATCATCCGAATCTGATCCTTATCAATGGGCCTCAGGGTCATCATTGAAGCTTTGGCCCTCCATCGGGTTACGAAATCTGAGAAGCTCTCCTTGGGCTCCTGTCTGGTCGTCTCAAGATCACGGGTTGTAATCTCGATCTGTGTATTATAGGAGTATTGAACGACGAAAGCCTCGGCCATCTCATCCCAATTCCTCTTGACATCATCTTCCAGTTTCGCGTACCAGATGGCCGCTACACCCGACAAGGTCCGGCCGAATAAGGAAAGCTTCTGTAGTTTGGTGAGGCCCATCGGCCTTAATATGTCTGAAAACAGCCGTAAGTGCACCATGGGGTCCCTGGATCCATCAAATCGGTCAATATGCGGCATCTTAAATCTGTCTGGTAGCATCACAGCCGCGTCGGTGTACCCATCCTCGATGTCTGGAATGGACTTCACTCCTTGAGATTTTTTGAATAGCTTTTCAAGCTTGTTTAGTTTCAGCGCTGTGGGGTCTACCTCGAATTCAAAGGGAGAGTCCGGGGTGGTTGATTGGCCTAGGTGCCTTGGATAGTTGAGGTAGAATCGGGGGTGAGCTGGTCCTATTGGGACGTCTGTATCTTCCTGGGCATTTTGAACATTGGCCGTCTCCCCGGGTGCTAGAATTCCTGGTGAGGGAGGGGCCTGGTGTGAGGCAGATGCCCCGACTTGCTGTTGTAACCTGGCGATCAACTCTGCCTGTTGAGCCATGATCTCGACCTGTTGTTTGGCAAACTCGTCCCGACGAACAGCGTCCTGCTGCATGATTCTCATGGTTTCTTGCATCTGGCGCATCATCTCCTCCATCCCAGCCATACTGCCCTGATCTAATTGTACTATCGGTATATTTTCCCTTTCTCTGGAAAAGACAAAATCCTGATCCCCGCTGTATATAGGTGGGGGTAGACAAAGCCCTCTCAGCTGACTGCTGAACTGATGTTCTCTGCCTGACTGTTCTCTTTCTGGTAACCGGAGGTAGAGAATAATACACTGGTTGTCCGTCCACCAGATCCTCAGATCGATGGAGTCTGCGACCTCTAGTCCAAAGTGCTTGGGGAATATCTGCCGGGCCTGAAGCAATTGTGCTAAACTACCTAGCAAAAAGATAAATAACGAAGTAATAAGGAAATAAACAACCAGACAAACGGACAGCATAACGGCTTAAAATAAATACACAACACACAGTTGATAAGCTGAAATACACTGTTCTCCAATCACTGATCGTTGTCCCCAAATTACTGTTTCCAAGACTGAATCGGATACCCACAGAAAATTGATTCCCAAAATACTGAGTTGATGCCCGCAGGCGGGATGCCCAAACTTGCAAACTGATACATGCATTCCTGTAGAGGACAACTCTAAAGCACATAACAGACAAGTGAGAGCCAAAACACCCCTTTGTTGGGGTAGGGTTTCCCTGTCCTATTTTGTCAAGAGCTAGGTTTCACTACGCACGCAGCGGTTTCAAACAACCTATGATCGGGTAAGCAACCTGTCCTAGTTTAGAATGGTCACTATGGATTCCGAATATGCACTAGGTCGAATGGTCAAAAAGGGTGCCCCAGTAAAACCAGGGTTTGTGTTCCCATACTGGCAGAGCCCGTAACCGATCAACCTTACGGCACGCAGCCTCAGGCTAACTGCTCAGGAATAGCAGATACATAAATGTAATCAAAACAAGATATCATGAGTTCGAGTCAAGTTCTCTAATTCCCCCAGCAGAGTCGCCAGAAACTGTAGACGTCCCCGAACGTCCCGGGAGGGAATCCCTCCCGTTTTGTTCATCTTGGGCTTACTACAGTTCGGACTCAAATTGTCACGGTTCTAAATCTGAACCAAAGAGTCCAAATCCAGCAAATCATTTTTGAAAAAAGATTTTTTTGAAAGAAGTGCCAACCATGGACTGCTTTGCCAAATAAACATTTTATTTTGGGGGAATTTAGGAAACCCTGACTCGTTGCCTAAGTCCGCGTGTCCGTCATCACCAAAGTTTGCCTTGGCTCGGGAACTTGGGTACGATTGGGAAGGTCATTTCGTGAGCACCCCCGCTCGCCCGTTCAAAAATCGGCCTCTAGTAACCATGATATCTTGTTTTGAAAACATTATGCGTTCTTATTCTGGTTATTAGCCAAGATTTACTATGTGATGTGCACAGCATACAAGTATAGACCAGATCGCCTGAATTGGAACAAAACATTTCATGTTTGTTTATTTGAAAATGCTTTAATGGTGCTACTCGCAAGTAGGCTAAGACGTGGATTTGCCACCCTCTGGTGGGCTTAGAAAACATGATGATTTGCCACTCTCAAGTGGGCTTAAAACACACATTTCGATGAATTGTTCCAATCCAAGTAACCCAACCTTCACCCATAGGCATTCAGGTAGATATATCACATAAGCAAATAGCCTCATGGTGAGCATGCTATCATGGCAGTCACTCACACACATGCAAGGATGTTAAAGCATAAACACTTACCGAGTACTCCAAGCCAAAACAAAAGCTATGTTAGAAATCCATGCATGATCCTAACTATGCTGAAATGTCTGATGCAACACATGCAAAGATGCAACTAAGATAGGCTCGGCTAATCTAAGAATGACATGCAAAATGCTACAACTAACACATATTCAACTTGAAATTGAAATACAATGCAGTTAGTATGATGCGTCGAGCCCGGTGCGTGCAAAACAGATGAATGAATGCAAACATGCTATCATACTGTATGCTAATTGAAACATGCCCTAATCTAACTATCATAAGATGATAAATAAAAGGGAGAAAGACGTGGGGTTGGAAGACATACATCACACGCACACACACTTATTACAACATTGCCCTCCTCGGAGGGTCCGAATAAATAATACAGTCCAAATGAATAATACAGTCCAAAAAAGTACAAAACCCTAATTAATTAACAAATTAACTAAGAAAGCAAATAAATTGGACTGCCTCGGCTCTATTTCAGACGATAATGGATGCATGCATGTTTGGCTCGCCTTGCTCGGAAACCCGCTGCCATAGCGCTGCTGCCTCTGTTTACACTTCCTTGCCCCTCTAAAAATTTTGAAAGTCTCCAGATCTGTTCTGAATTTCCACCTGAGTGCTTCGGAGTGCAACCAGCCAGAGATGGAGGTCGCCGGCCATTGGAACAAGATTATCGGCCAAATGTTGGACCACCGGCCGGACATTAATGGTCGGTCGGCACTGTATGTGGCTGGCCGGCCATTTCTTCCTGCTGAAATCTATTTTTGACAGCAGCAGAGGATAGACAGTGCATGGCATGGAATTTTCAAAGCAATGTGTGCATGGCCACTCTCCCAATCATGTTATTGACTCAAGGGAGTGTGGCCCTCGATCCTCGGGCCATCAATCACGCATTTCAATGCATGATGGCCCAAAAGCCAAGTATGCAACTTCGATGTCAAATGAAATGCAAGCACAAAACACGTCAAAGGGGCCCTAACCCCTATCATGATTGATCAAGAGGCAAGGGATGTATGCACAATGTAATGCAACCTAAGCATGTGAACAAGGCTAATGCAACATGATTATGCAATGTATGTAATATGCAATAGGCACACAACCTGAACATGTAAACAAATATGGCATGCAACAACTTGCGATGATGGACTTAAACTAACATGGATAGCTCACAAGCATGCCAAATCAGTGGCCATAATGATGCAAGCGAGGCAATAAAATACATGGAATGCATGCACAATACATTAACCAATCTTAAGGCACAAAAGTGCAACTCTATTAAAGCATGGCAAGGATGAAATATGGCATACAAACATGTAATTTCCAGCATTGAAACATGATGCTAAATGACCCCGAATCATGGAAGCATGTCACCTAATGCATGAAATAAGCCCCGAAATTCAAAACTAGTCCAAATGCATTGAACTACAAGTATGCAAAGAAAGCATTATTTGATCATGAAGTACAAAGACAGAGCCAAGGAAGCCCCAAAGCATGCACATTTCTAGTTTAAAGCATGGCCAAAAGGTGCTAACATGGTGGACTAAAATAGCATGCAACATTGGCTAGCAATCATGGTTTACATGGCATGTATATGAAGCGTATGAGAACTCATCAAACCAGCCGAAAAAAGTGAATAAAACATGTCAAAATATGCCGAAATAACCACTGAAATGCAGCCAATGCATGCAAAAATGATGAGCTCCTTTAGAGGACCATACAAGGGGTTATTAAGCACATACAAAATAGACAAGTAGCATAGCAAAACCACCCCTGGAAATGGATTATGACAGCTCTAAAACTCACCAAATAGGCCCAGAAATCAATCTAGGAAACATGCAAAGAAAGGTCCCCTTGAAAGGCCTTAAATGGGATTACACTACAAGTGCTAGAAGCATGCTAGATAAGACCAAACTAAGCAAAAAAAAGTGCTAAGGCAGGTCCAATAAGTCACAAAAACATGCTCAAAAGAAAGCTCAAAGAGATAGACATACATACTCATTTGGTGAGCTTTTGGCACAAACCGACAAAACAAGGGAGGGGGTATAACCCCCCCACCTTTTTGGGACCTCAAAACCCCTTCCCTACCACTGAAATTCCTCTGGGATTCAGTGGTTCAAGGGTCAAAAAGAGGTGTCCTCAGAGGTCAACAAAAGGGGTTCAAAACAACGCAACACAAGGCTCAAAAGAGGGTAGATGATCCCCAACACAAAAAGGACCTCAAACACACATGTTAAGGAGCCAAAAACAATACTTTTTATAGTTGAGAAGTAAGCTCAAGACAGCATGGAAAGATGGTAAAACAAGCTATGAAAATGAAGCTTAAAAGAGACAAGAGGCTCACCCTTGAAGACTCGCAACAACTCAGCAATTTTTGGACCAAAATGGCTTCAAAACACCTCAAGATCTTCCTCCAAGAACCTTAGCTCGAAAGAGGGGAAGAGGGCTAGGTGTTTGTGTGCAAAAGTGCAAGGAAAATGTACTTTTGGAGACAAACAAGCCTAGATAAGAGAGGAAATGTAGAAAATCTAGAGAGAGAGAGAGAGCTTTTCTAGAGAGAGAGGCTCTCAAAAAGTTGTATATCTTGTTCTTATTCTAAAATAAGCCTTAGAGATATAGATATATCTCAATCTGCCATCAGACAGAGCTCCCACGTCTGGGTATGGCCAAAGGTATGGCCTTGATGGACAGCTGTGCCAGCTGTCTGCCAACTATCTGTTGAAACCACATTTGGCCGGCCGGCCATCTAAGTGGCCGGCCGGCAATCAAATTGGCCGGCCGGCCGGCCATCACATTTGGCCGATTGAACAAGCAAGTGGCTGGTGGGCAGGAGGCTTGGTCGGTGGAGTGTGGGGATGTCTCACAAGCCATTCCCTGCCCTTCAAAGGCAAAACACAAGTGTTTGGCGCAAAACTAGACACAAAACGGGTCAAGTCGAGAGATCCTAGGACAAGGCGCGTAGCCGAGTCCTTCGGGAACTCAAGACGAACACAAACAAGGATGATCACCGAGTACTCAAACGGTGACGTCCAAGTCTTGAGGACGGTCAAAAATGGGGTGTCTATAGCAAGTAAACACATAATCACATATTTACCATCATGCAAGAGGTTCCGAATAAGTGTCCGAGGGTTTAAACCCTAACGCACGAGAAATGCCAACTAAACACCATAATTACATATCTGCCATCATGCAAGAGAGTCTGAATAAGTGTCCGAGTTTTTGAACCTTAGTGCATGAGAAATGGTAAGTAAGTACCATAATTACATATTTGCCACCATGCAAGAGGGTCCGAATAAGTGTCCGAGTGTCTAAACCCTAACGCATGAAAAATGGCAATTAAACACCATAATTACATATCTGCCATCATGCAAGAGGGTCGGAATAAGTGTCCGAGTGTTCCAACCCTAACGATTGAGAAATGCAAGTAAACACGATAATTACATATCTACCATCATACAAGAGCGTCCGAAGAAGTGTCCGAGGGTTTAAACCCCAATGCATGAGAAATGGCAAGTAAACACCATAATTACATATTTGCCATCATGCAACAGAGTCCGAATAAGTGTCCGAGTGTTTGAACCTTAACGCATGAGAAATGGTAAGTAAACACCATAATTACATATCTGCCATCATGCAAGGGGGTTCGAATAAGTTTTTCAGTGTTTTGAACCATAATGCACGAGAAATGGCAAGAAGCATCATAATTATATATCTGCCATCATGCAAGAGAGTCGGAATAAGTGTCTGAGTGTTCGAATCCCTAATGCATGAGAAATCGCAAGTAAACACCATAATTATATATCTGCCATCATGCAAGAGGGTCCGAATAAGTGTCCGTGTGTTCGAACCCTAATGCACGAGAAATGGCAAGTAAACACCAAAATTACCTATCTGCTATCATGCAAGAGGGTCCGAATAAGTGTCCGAGTGTTTAATCCCTAATGCATGAGAAATGGAAAGTAAACACCATAATTACATATCTGCCATCATGCAAGAGGGTCCGAATAAGTGTCCGAGTGTTCGAACCCTAATGCATGAGAAATGGCAAGCAAACACCATAATTACATATCTGCCATCATGCAAGAGAGTCTGAATAAGTGTCCGAGTGTGTAAACCCCAATGCACGAGAAATGAAAAGTAACACCATAATTATGTATCAGCCATCATGCAAGAGGGTTTGAAGAAGTGTCCGAGTGTTTGAACCTTAATGCAAGAGAAATGGTAAGTAAAAACCGTAATTACACATCTACCATCATGCAAGAGGGTCCGAATAAGTGTCCAAGGGTCTAAATCCTAACGCATGAGAAATGGCAATTAAACACCATAATTACATGTCTACCATCATGCATGAGGGTCCGAATAAGTGTCCGCGTGTTCGAACCCTAATGCACGAGAAATGGCAAGTAACACCATAATTACATATCTACCATCATGCAAGAGTATTCGAACAAGTGTTCGAGTGTTTGAACCTTAATGCATGAGAAATGGTAAGTAAAGGCCATAATTACATATATGTCATCATGTATGAGGGTCAGAATAAGTGTTCGAGTGTCTAATCCCTAATGCATGAGAAATGGCAAGTCAACACCATAATTACATATCTACCATCATGCAAGAGGGTCTGAATAAGTGTCCGAGTGTTCAAACCCTAATGCATGAGAAATGGCAAGTAAACACCCTAATTACAAATCTGCCATCATGCAAAAGGGTCCGAATAAGTGTCCGAGTGTTTAAACCCTAACGCATGAGAAATGCCATGTAAGCACCATAATTACATATCTACCATCACGCAAGAGGGTATGAATAAGTGTACGAGTGTCTAAACCCTAATGCATGAGAAATGTCAATTAAACACCATAATTAGATATCTGCCATCATGCAAATGGGTCGGAATAAGTTTCCAAGTGTTTGAACCTTAATGCATGAGAAATGGTAAGTAAATCCCATAATTACATATCTGCCATCATGCAAAAAGGTCCGAATAACTGTCCGAGTATCTAAACCCTAATGCATGAAAAATGGCAAGTAAACACATAATTACATATTTACCATCATGCAAGAGGGTCCGAATAAGTGTCCGAGTGTTTAAACCCTAATGCACGAGAAATGCCAACTAAACACCGTAATTACATATCTGCCATCATGCAAGAGAGTCTGAATAAGTGTCCGAGTGTTTGAACCTTAGTGCATGAGAAATGGTAAGTAAACACCATAATTACATATTTGCCATCGTGCAAGTGCGTCCGAATAAGTGTTCGGGTGTCTAAACCCTAACGCATGAGAAATGGCAATTAAACACCATAATTACATATCTGCCATCATGCAAGAGGGTCGGAAGAAGTGTCCGAGTGTTCCAAACCTAATGCTTGAGAAATGCAAGTAAACACGATAATTACATATCTGCCTTCATGCAAGAGCGTCCGAAGAAGTTTCCGAGTGTTTAAACCCTAATCCATGAGAAATGGCAAGTGAACACCATAATTACATATCTGCCATCATGCAAGAGGGTCCGAATAAGTGTCCGAGTGTTTGAACCTTAACGCATGAGAAATGGTAAGTAAACACCATAATTACATATCTGCCATCATGCAAGGGGGTCCAAATAAGTTTCTGAGTGTCTTGAACCATAATGCACGAGAAATGGCAAGAAACATCATAATTACATATCTGCCATCATGCAAGAGAGTCCGAATAAGTGTCTGTGTCCTCGAATCCCTAATGCATGACAAATGGCAAGTAAACACCATAATTACATATCTGCCATCGTGCAAGAGGGTCCGAATATGTGCCCGGTTTTTCGAACCCTAATGCACGGGAAATGGCAAGTAAACACCACAATTACCTATCTGTCATCGTGCGAGAGGGTCCGAATAAGTGTCCGAGTGTTTAAACCCTAATGCACTAAAAATGCAAAGTAACTCCATAATTACATATGAGCCATCATGCAAGAGGATCTGAAGAAGTGTCCGAGTGTTTGAACCTTAATGCAAGAGAAACGGTAAGTAAACACCATAATTACATATCTACCATCATGCAAGAGGATCCGAATAACTGTCCGAGTGTCTAAACCCTAATGCATGAGAAATGGCAAGTAGATACCACAATTACATGTCTACCATCATACAAGAGGGTCCGAATCCCAATGCACGAGAAATGGCAAGTAAACACCATAATAACATATCTGCCATCATGCAAGAGTATTCGAATAAGTGTCCGAGTGTTTGAACCTTAATGCGTGAGAAATTGTAAGTAAAGACCATAATTACATATCTGTCATCATGCAAGGGTGTCCGAATAAGTCTTCGAGTGTCTAATCCCTAATGCATGAGAAACAGCATGTGAACACCATAATTACATATCTACCATCATGCAAGAGGGTCCGAATAAGTGTCCGAGTGTTCAAACCCTAATGCATGAGAAATGGGAAGTAAACACCCAAATTACAAACCTGCCATCATGCAAAAAGGTCCGAATAAGTGTCCGAGTGTTTAAACCTTAACGCATGAGAAATGGCATGTAAACAACATAATTACATATCTACCATCACGCAAGAGGGTCCAAATAAGTGTAGGTGTCTCTAAACCTAATGCATGAGAAATGTCAATTAAACACCATAATTACATATCTGCCATCATGCAAGAGGGTCCGAATAAGTGTCCGAGTGTTTTAACCCTAATGCATGAGAAATGGTAAGTAAACACCATAATTACATATCTGCCATCATGCAACAAGTTCCGAATAATTGTCCGTGTATCTAAACCCTAATGCAGGAGAAATGGAAAGAAAACACATAAATACATATTTACCATCATGCAAGAGGGTCCGAATAAGTGTCCAAGTGTTTAAACCCTAATGCACGAGAAATGCCAACTAAACACCATAATTACATAGATGCCATCATGCTGGAGAGTCTGAATAAGTGTCCGAGTGTTTGAACCATAGTGCATGAGAAATGGTAAGTAAACACCATAATTACATATTTGCCATCATGCAAGAGGGTCGGTATAAGTGTCCGAGTGTCTAAACCCTAACGCATGAGAAATGGCAATTAAACACCATAATTACATATCTGCCATCATGCAAGAGGGTCGGAATAAGTGTCCGAGTGTTCCAACCCTAATGCTTGAGAAATGCAAGTAAACACGATAATTACATATCTGCCATCGTGCAAGAGTGTCCGAAGAAGTGTCCGAGGGTTTAAACCCTAATGCATTAGAAATGGCAAGTAAGCAGCATAATTACATATCTACCATCATGCAAGGGGGTCCGAATAAGTGTCCGAGTGCTTGAACCGCAACGCATGAGAAATGGTATGTAAACACAATGATTACATATCTGCCATCATGCAACGGGGTCCGAACAAGTTTCTGAGTGTTTTGAACCATAATGCACGAGAAATGGCAAGAAACATCACAATTACATATCTGCCATCATGCAAGAGAGTCCGAATAAGTGTCTGAGTGTTTGAATCCCTAATGCATGAGAAATGGCAAGTAAACACCATAATTAAATATCTGCCATCGTGCAAGTGGGTCCGAATAGGTGTCCTTGTGTTCGAACCCTAATGCACGAGAAATGGAAAGTAAACACCATAATTACCTATCTGCCATCATGCAAGAAGGTCCGAATAAGTGTCCGAGTGTTTAAACCCTAATGCATGAGAAATGGAAAGTAAACACTATAATTACATATCTGCCATCATGCAAGAGGGTCCGAAAAAGTGTCCGAGTGTTCGAACCCTAATGCATGAGAAATGGCAATTAAACACCATAATTACATACCTATCATCACGCAAGAGGGTCCGAATAAGTGTCCTAGCGTGTAAACCCTAATGCACGAGAAATGCAAAGTAACACCATAATTACATATCAGCCATCATGCAAGACGGTCTGATGAAGTGTTCGAGTGTTTGAACCTTAATGCAAGAGAAACGGCAAGTAAACACCATAATTACATATCTACCATCAAGCAAGAGGGTTCGAATAACTGTCCAAGTGTCTAAACCCTAATGCATGAGAAATGACAAGTATATACCATAATTACATGTCTACCATCATGCAAGAGGGTCCGAATCCTAATGCACGAGAAATGGCAAGTAAATACTGTAATTACATATCTGCCATCATGCAAGAGTATTCGAATAAGTGTCCGAGTGTTTGAACCTTAATGCATGAGAAATGGTAAGTAAAGACCATAATTACATATCTGTCATCATGCAAGAGGGTCCGAATAGGTGTTCGAGTGTCTAATCCCCAATGCATGAGAAATGGCAAGTCAACACCATAATTACATATCTACCATCATGCAAGAGGGTCCGAATAAGTGTCCAACTGTTTAATCCCTAATGCATGAGAAATGGAAAGTAAACACCATAATTACGTATCCGCCATCATGCAAGAGGGTCCGAATAAGTGTTCGAATGTTCAAACCCTAATGCATGAGAAATGGCAAGCAAACACCATAATTACATATCTGCCATCATGCAAGAGGGTCCGAATAAGTGTCCGACTGTGTAAACCCTAATGCACGAGAAATGCAAAGTAACACCATAATTACTTATCAGCCATCTTGCAAGAGGGTCTGAAGAAGTGTCCGAGTGTTTGAACCTTAATGCAAGAGAAATGGTAAGTGAACACCATAATTACATATCAACCATCATGCAAGAGGGTCCGAATAAGTGTCCGAGGGTCTAAACCCTAACGCATGAGAAATGGCAATTAAACACCATAATTACATGTCTACCATCATGCAAGAGGGTCCGAATAAGTGCCCGTGTGTTCGAACCCTAATGCACGGGAAATGGCAAGTAACACCATAATTACATATCTGCCATCATGCAAGAGTATTCGAATAAGTGTTCGAGTGTTTGAACCTTAATGCATGAGAAATGGTAAGTAAAGACCATAATAACATATCTGTCATCATGTAAGAGGGTCCGAACAAGTGTTCGAGTGTCTAATCCCTAATGCATGAGAAATGGCAAGTCAACACCATAATTACATATCTACCATCATGCAAGAGGGTCCGAATAAGTGTCCGAGTGTTCAAACCCTAATGCACGAGAAATGGCAAGCAAACACCCTAATTACAAATCTGCATAATGCAAAAGGGTCCGAATAAGTGTCCGAGTGTTTGAACACCATAATTACATATCTGCCATCACGCAAGAGGGTCCAAATAAGTGTACATGTGTCTAAACCTAATGCATGAGAAATGTCAATTAAACACCATAATTACATATCTGCCATCATGCAAGATGGTCCGAATAAGTGTCCGAGTGTTTGAACCTTAATGCATGAGAAATGGTAAGTAAACACCATAATTACATATCTGCTCTCCTCCCTCTCTCTAACCGAATGTGTGTGTGTGTGGTGTGGTGTTTGTGCTTGCCAAGCTTAGGGGAGGTTGATATTTATAGGAAATTTTGGGGTAAAAAGTCCTAAAAGCCCATTAGTTGGAAATGGATGGAAATGTTAGGATTTGTTTGGAACTTTAAAGGAAATAGGGATGATTTGGGAGGCTTACTCAAAGATTAGGTCAATACTAGTTAGAAAGGAACTAGTTTTGGAATTAACAACCTAGGTCTAGGGTACTAGGTTTGGGTTTCCTAGAATATCATGATGATATATATTGAAAATTGGCTCCTCTCTTCTCCCTAGGATGATGGAGTTATTTTTTTATTAATTTTAGGTACAAGGGCACATCCCTCAAGGTGTATACATATATATATATAAAGTTGATGGTACTTCAAGGTACAAGGTACAAGTACTAATTTTTGGGGCAAGTTTTGAATTTAATTAAAGGGTGAGGGCTTGGAGTTAAATACATGTAACTCATGTAGAATTAAATTAGGTTAGGGAATTTATTCCGGCTAGGGTAATTCCTGTTTTGATAAAAATAAAAATAGTAATGCTAACCGTCAAGATTCGAATTAATTCAAGTAAACGAGGGGCTTTAAGAAAATAATTCAAACATTAGGGTCTTTAAAGTGAATACATATTTCAGGGGCTTTACACTTGTAGACCACTTTTTGTGGTTGTAGACCACTTTTCCCTCCCGTAGACCACTTTTGGTGCCCGTAGACTAGTTTTCGAGGTTGTCGGCTGCATACTTTGACCCGCGGACACTTATCTTGCATCCTTTTTGGTTTGTTTTTGGCACAAACCTTGTTTTCCTTGCTTGGAGGGTGGAATAGGGGTTGTAGACTAGTTTCTCTCCCTGAAAATCACTTTTCCTGCCTGCCAGCCAGTTTTCTGGTCGGCCAACTGGTCTTGGTGGTCTTTAGACCACCAAAAGTGGTCGGCAGTCATGCCACCACTTTGCTTTCTTTGTGCAAACCACTCCTCACCCCTTGCTGACCACTTTTTCTTCTTGCCAGCCAGAAAAAGTAGCTGGCCGACCAGTGAAAGTAGCTGGCCGACCACTCCAACTGGTCGGCAGCTTTCCTTCACTTTCTACAGGTGTTGTGGATGCCAGCTGTGCCAGCTGGAGTACACAGATTACATCCTCCATACACGTGTATGAAGGGATTGATTCAAGCTTCAAGCTTGCTCAACAAGCTTGATACATGCTTTTCTATAAGGGGGAGCCCCCTCCCTCTTGTCTCAGGTTGAGAATTTGGCTAAGGGCTATACATATCATCTATATCTATAATTCCTCCTTTCTCTCATATTTGTGCTTAAAAGTGCCTTTTCATTACACTTTTGCACACAAACACATAGTGAAACACCATACCCTTGTTGCTGAGGCACCTTGAAGTTGGTTTTATGTTTTTTGGACTACTTTTGATCCAAAAAGGTTGCTGGAGTTGCTTCCTTGAAGTTGTTCTACAAGGGTAAGTCTCTAACCCCTTTAAAGCTTTCTTTTGATTTAAGCTTTTGGCCACATTTGCATGATGTTTTAGGCCTAACTTTAAACTACAAAAAGTTCTAATTTTTAGTGCTTAACATGTTTTTTTGAGGCTTCCTTGGTGTTGGGGGTGATCTACTCCCTTGCATGCCCTATTTGCTAGGCTTTTGAGCCATCTCTTTGAACCTTTGTGATCACCTTTATTTGGCCTTTCTACCACTGAATTCCAGAGGAATTTTAGTGGTGGAAACTTGATTTTGAGGCCTCAAATGGGTGGGGGTTTTCCCCCCTCCTCTTCTCTTGTATGCTTGTGTTGATGGCCTTCCAAAAGAGCATGTGTTTCTACTTCTTGGAGGCTTTGTTTAGGCTCATTTTTGTGACTTTCCAGACCTTCCATAATTCTATTTTTGGTTGTCTTGGTCACCCCTCACATGCTTCTTGTATGTGTAGTGTAATCCTACTTGTAGCTCATCAAAGTTGCATGTTTGCTAAGCTTGTTTTGGATCTATCTCAGTAGGTTTTTAGTGTTGTTTTAGCATGCTATAGCTCTGTTTAGACTTGGTTTGATAGCCTCTTACATGCTTCACACACTTGTAGTGCAATCTTGCATACTAGCCTAACATGCATCATGCTTTTGACCATCATTCTAGCATGCTTTTGGCTCTACTCCAGGAAGCTTTTCCTTATGTTTTACCATGATTAAGCTCTATTTGATGTTGTTTTGGTCATGTATGCCTTGCTTTGCATAGCCATAGTGCATTCTAGCTCACTAGCTTTGAGTCTCCAAGCCACTAGCGTGCATTGCTTGGGCTATTTGGATGACTTAGCATCATTTGGTATGTGATTTCAGTGCATGTAGTGTGGTCATGCCCTCACATCTTTCACTCATTCAATGCTTTGGAGGGTTGGTGCTTTATGCCTTCAATATGAGCTGTTGTGTATGCCATCTTGCCTAGGCTTTTGGGCCACCATTTCAGAATGTTTTGGGTCATATTTTGCCATGATACAACTCTTTTTTTGGTTGGTTAGAGCATCCCTCATTTGCTTCTTACACTTGTAGTGTAAGTCCTCTTTGCTAGCCTTGCATGCCTAATGAGTGAGCTTGTTATTCTAGCATGTGTTGACTTGGTATTAGCCCATTTTTGGTGTTATTTTGACATGCCATAACTCTGATTTTTGTTGGTGAAGTCATCTCATGCTTGGTTTTGGTAGGTGTAGGGAGTACTAAAATGCATGTCACTTGCATACTTCATGCTTCATGCCCTTCATGCCAGGATGTGTTAGCTCTAGTCCATGCATGTTTTAGTATCATTTTGGTATGCTCTAGGACTGTTTTGGGTTGCCTTGGCCATATGGTTCATGTATTGCATAGTTATAGTGCAATTGGCCTTGCTAGCCTTGAGTTTTGAGCACCATAGCATGATTCATTTGTGATATGTGCATGATTTGGTATCCTCTAACATGTTATTTCAGAGCATATAGCATTGCCATGTTCCCATTTCTTTCACCCTTTGAGTGCCTTTAAGGCTCATGCATTGTTGCCTTGTTTGTGGCCTAGCTTGTATGCATGCATGCCTAGACTTTCGAGCTCCCATCTTAGCATGTCTTGGTCTTTGTTTTGACCTATTTGAGCTCTGTTTGTGGCTGGTTCATTCATTTGTGCCATGCATTGCATGCCACTTGTGTAGTCCCTTTTGGTAGCCTTGTGTTTAAGGGCTCTTGCATGCCATACTTGTGTTGTTTGAGTGGTTTGGCACCATTGCATACATGATTTCAGAGCTTATAGTGTTGTCACACTTCTATGTTTTTCATTCTTTAAGTGCTCTTGAGAGTCACATCTCAATGCCTTAATTCTTGAGCTAATTGGCAAGCATGCTTGTATATGCTTTCGGACTTCATTTTCAGCATGTTTTGGCCATTGTCTTGGCATGCATGAAGCTTGTTTGAGATTGGTTTGGTCCATTGAGTGTTGCATTACATAGCCCTTGCCATGTCCATTATGTTTGCATGCTTGCATACATTGCATTATGTTTGCATACATTGCATTGAGTTTGCATGCCATTAGCTTTGTAAAGTTGATCATGTTTCATTGCATTGTGATTGGAAAGGATGTTAGTCCAAACACAAGGAACGAGGGACGTTTCATGCTTGAAGTGATGAAACGTGCCTCATTTCTCGGTCGCCAACGCTCTTGATCATGTATGATAGAGTTTAAGGCCCTTATGTGTTATTTGCGCATTCATTGATATTGAATTGTGCAAACTTGGCTTCTCGGCCATCGTGCATTGCAATGCTCGGTTGGTGGCCCGAGAGTCGAGAACCGCACTCCCTTGAACTTAAGAAATGATAGGGAGGGTGGTTGTACACACATACCTTGCAAATACATCGCTGTGCCCCTTCTTGTTCTCTGTTGCAGCAAAATGGAGTTGTGCAGAATTTTCTGGTCGGCAGACCAGTAAAAGTGGCTAACCGACCACTTTTTCTGGTCTGCAGCAAAGGTAAGTGGTCGGCAGGTGGTTGGCAACACCAATAAGTGGTCGGCAATGCTCCTGGAGGTTCCAATGGTGGAGTAGAAGCTATCTGGAGCTTTGTGCAGTGTCCTGAGAACAAATGCAAACAGAGGCAAGTTGGGGCATCGTAATGGATTTCCGAACGAGGCAACTGAGCATGCATGCACTTCTCGCCTTGAGGACATCTCTTTACTGCTTTACTTAGCTGCTTGGCTTAGCCAGCTAGTGCTTTGGTTTTGTACTTAAGTAGTTAATGTACTTAGCTATTCAATTTGTGTTGTAATAACTAATTAGTTAACTAGGATTAGTTAATTAGGTTCGTTTTGTAATAATTAGTTTAATTAGCTTAGATTAGCTAGTTAGCTTATTATTCGGACCCTCCGTCGAGAGGGCACAAATTTTGTGATAAGTGTGCGTGTGTGCAATGCATGTCTTCCAACCCCTATTTCTTTCTCTCTTTTACTTATCAGCTTTCGATGGTTAGTTTTAGGGCATATTTCAATTAGCATACTTATGCTTCGCATAAGTGCATCATTTATCTGTTTTGCATGCATCGGGCTCGGCGCTTCATACAAACTACATTGTATTTCAATTCCTATTTGAATACATGTTATCAAGTGTTGCATTTATATGCCATTCTAGATAGCCGAGCCTATTTTAGCTGCATTTTTGCATGTGTTGCATTAGGCATTGTTAACATAGCTAGGATCATGCATTGATTACTAACTAGCTTCTGTTTTGGCTCGGAGTACACTGTGAGTGTTTATGCTTTAGCATCCTTGCATGTATGTAAGTGACTGCCATGATAGCATGCTTGCTATGAGGCTAACTGCTTAAGTGCTTAAATTGTTTGAATGCCTGTGGGTGGAGGTTTGATTGCCTGAATTGGAACAACTCGATGATTGTAAGTTTTAAGCCCACTTGAAGTGGCAAAATCATGTTTTCTAAGCCCACTTGAGGGTGGCAAATCCACGTCTTAGCCTACTTGCGAGTAGCACCTTCAAACCATTTTCGAAAAACAAACATGAGTTGTTTTGTTCCAATCTGCGTAATTGAGTCTATACTTGTATGCTGTGCGCATCACATAGTAAGCTAGCTAATAAACCGGAATAAGAACACATGTGTTTTCAAAAACAACATACCTTGTTAGTAGAGGCCGATCCTTTGATTGGGCGAGTGGGGGTGCTCATTTCATGACCTTCCCCCCTCGTACCCAAGTTCCCGAGCCGGGCAACTTTGGTGGTGATGGACACGTGGCCTTCGGCACGAGTCAGGGTTTCCTAAATTTCCCAAAACAAAATATTTAGGTGGCGACTCTGAAATCTGGCAAAGCAGTCCATGTTTGGCACTTATTGATTAAAATCAATTTTTCAAAATAATTTGCCGGATTTGGACTCTTTGGTGATTTATCAGTCTTACATTGCACTTTGTGAGATTAGATTCAGAACCGTGACAGGAGTCCGAACTGTAGTAGCTAAGAACCACGATTCGGGCCCTCGCGCGCGGAGCAGAGTTCGGGCGGTCTACAGTTTCTGGCGACTCTACTGGGGATTTAGAGAACTTGACTTGAACTCATGATATGTTGTTTTGCTTACACTTATGTGTTTCTTTGCATTGCATTTGCATGGGTGTGCCTAGGACACCGTGTTTGCCGTATGCTATTCCTGAACGGTTTGTCGGAGGCTTGCTTGGAAAAGAGTGCCATAAGGCTGACCGGTTGCAGGCTCTGCCACGATGGGAACACAAACCTCGGTTTTTACCGAGGCACCCTTTTTGACCATTCGGCCTAGTGCATATCGGAATCCGTAGTGACCATTCCAAACTAGGACAGGTTGCTTACCCGATTGTAGGTTGTTTGAAACCGCTGTGTGCGTAGTGAAACCCTAGCTCCTGACAAGATAGGACAGGGGAACCCTACCCCTCCGTAGGGGTGTTTTGGCTCTCACTTGCTTGCTATGTGCTGCTAGGGTGTGTCTCTACAGGAATGCATATATCAGTTGCAAGTTTGAGTATCGGCCTGAGGGTATCAATTTACAGGCAGAATTTTGGGCAGAATTTGGTAGAGAGCACAATCATTCAGTCGCGATCATATCCGTTCTAGTGAAATCAGGTTGAGATGCTGTCTGTTTTCTCTTTTGCAAGGTAGTCTTGGAATCATAGCTTCAAAAGGCTCCGATATCCCCCGAGTTCACTGGACTTGTATCGATAGACTTTTTTAAGTCAAAATTGGTTCAGAAGCAACCTGTGTTTACCTCACCCTCATCGATTACAAGACGAAAGAGGTTCAGGCATAATTCACCAGTGCAGTTTCTATAGCAGTCATCCCTCAGTTCACCCGGGTTTAGTCCGGTTTGGGAATAGTTGTCTGTATTCAACTCAGCACGAGATCAATCACCCATTTCCATGGCTCAATATCCTCCAGCCAGTGTGGAAGAACAGATGCAGTACCTGCAACAAACAATCGAGGCATTACAGCAGGACGCAGTCTGTCAGGCTGAAGTCACGGCTCGTCAAGCTGAAGTCACGGCTCGTCAGGCCGAAGTGATAACCCAACTACAACAACAACAGGTACAACCAGCTACGGCTTCTACACCTCATGCACCTCCCATGGGTAACTCGACACCTAGAGCCACTACCCATACTGCTAATGTCCAAAAGACTCAGGGCAATCCGGCGAAGCCAACTCGACACAGGCTTCTAAAGCTCATGATTATCAAACCGAAGCTCCCTTTGAATTTGAGGTTGACCCAACTACACTTAAGATCAATAAACTGGAGAAGTTATTCAAACAAGCACAAGGAGTGAACTTCATCCCGGATTTAGAGAACGGGTATACTGAATCTGCAGTTACCTTACCGGAGCAGTTTAAAATGTCGCGTATCGACTGCTTCGATGGCTCTGGAGACCTAATGGTGCACCTTCACCTGTTTTCTGATATCTTGAGGCCAATGGGTTTGACCACAGCCCAAAAGTTGTCTCTCTTCGGCCGAACCATGTCTGGGATAGTCACAATTTGGTATGCGAAATTGGAGGACTCTGTGAAACAGAACTGGAAAAAGCTGGCTGAGGCCTTTATTGCTCAATACTTCTACAACACACAGATCGAGGTCACAACTCGTGATCTCGAAGTCACCCACCAAGAGCCAAAGAAGGGTTTCTCAGAGTTCGTGATGAGATGGAGAGCAAAGGCCTCAATGATGACTACAAGGCCTTCTGACAAAGATCATATCAGGATGATTTTTTGGAATCTGTACGACAAGTTGTTGCAAAAGATGGTCGTTCTACCTCTGATTATCTTTTCCAGCCCTTCATGAAATGGGGGTTCAAATCGAGGATGCCATCAGATAAGGGATCTTTGCAGAAGATAATGAGCCTTTGAAGAAGAATGTTGTTCGCAGTTCCAATGCTACTACTGATGGTAGCATAGCTGCGAAATGCTCAGAAGTAGACACTATCACCACCTCCCTCAATGGTCAAAAACCATCCACTTCAAATCGGCCCAAGCCCGAAAGTTCAATTCTCTTTACATGAGTCTCTCTCAAGCTTTGAAAATGCTGGGAGAAGAAGGGCACTTAGAACTCTTAGAACCCTAACCCCTTCCAAATCCTCTTCTACCAAGATATGACCCAGCTAAATACTGTGCCTATCGTCAACAGCACGGTCATGATATGAATCGTTGCATCTGCCTTCGTCATAAGATTCAGGATCTTATTGACGAAGAGACCCTAGCTCCACCAAAAAGACCTCATGTTAGTACTGACCCGTCACCTCTACACCTCAATCTAGTCCATACACTGCCATCCACCTATGACGCCGGCATATACATCACCCTGGTCCATCTACCGAAGCCTGAGGTGTTCATTCCAGAAAACACGGAATTGTGCATGATGGGTGCACCTGAACCCCAATCATCCCAAGCCTGTGAACCCACTACTTCTGAGCTGATGAGAATGATTGAAGATCTTTAGAGAACTGTGGCAGATCTGGCCTTTGGGATATTGGCTCCATCATCGACCACATCACATGCCAGAAATTTTACGCCAAAAGGTCCTCCAGTCTTGGGGCAAGCTGCAATTGAAAATGGCCAACCTGAAGCCATCTCAGATTTAGGTGGTGGCATGTCGACAACAACTGGGCTTCGCTCTGATATAGCGACCCAATCCCTTAGCAAAATGGAGGCCAGTGATAAGAACAAGGTGGGGGGCGGGCATTGGTCCCTATGAACACCTTCAGTGGGCTGTTGAGGCCTTGAAAGCCGAAAGGCTGAACAAACAGCAAGTGATTGCAGTTGTTGCAAAGATTGTGGATGGCACTTTTGCCACTCAGAATGAGAGTAGTTTGAATCAAGGGCCAAGCCGGGAGAAGGAATGTCGTACCATAAACACCCCTTTCAGCTCCAATCTTACACTCGGAAGAGATCATCAAAAGTCAGCACTTGCCGACCCTTTCGCCGGTACATCCAACACAACCAGCTCACAACCTGCCAAATACCCACCTCAAGGCCAGAGGGTGTTCACCCCACTGTACATGTCTCTGTCAACGGTCCTGAGGGTCCTGATCAAAAAGGTGCATCTGAAGCCCCTGGAGCCGTAGCCATTACCGAATAAGCTTCCTCTCTCCCACAACCCGGCTAAGTATTGTGTCTTTCATCAACAAGCCGGTCATGATACTGATAGTTGCTTTCGTTTTCGCTACGAAGTACAAGATTTGATTGATAACAAGGTCATCACTGCACCAAGTCCTGCAAAGTCTATCGGCACTGAGTCAGTGAACTTGGGGGATAATGTGATCATTTGATCAGGGGATGAACTAGCTGCCGATGGCACTCATTTTACTCTGAATGTGGCACTCATTTTATTAATAAGAATAAGGGTAATCTTATATCATATATTAATTAAAAAAACAAAAACAGAGATGGTACTATAAATAGAATTAGTTATGTAAATGTGATCGCACTATCATTACCCCTTAAAATTATTTTGTTCATAATCAATTAAATTTGTTGACGAACCTTTATACTGAGGCCTCGTTTGGGAACAGACTAATTTAGTAACTTTTTGGCTATTTAGCTAAAATATGAATTAAAAAAAACTAGTATGTTTGGGATCACTTTTTGACTTTTTATGAAAAGATGTGCAAAAAGTAGAGAGAAAAAAGAATCTTTAACTTTTTGGTATGGGTTGTTGGCTTTTTGACTAATTTAGTAACTTTTTGGCTTTAGGAGTAAAAATCCCTATATTTATATGTGAATCTTATTCTTTATAGTTATTTGAAGTTTTTATTTCTTATATTTTATTTAATTTTTATTATCATTGCGACTTATTAAGGTACATAGTAAAGTCTATTTATCATTTAAAGCATGAAAGAGATGAATGAACAGCCTACATATCTATTAAACTCAATTATTGAAGGGAAAACCTTTTAGCCAATTAATAACATTTGATGAAAGCATTATTCAATATGTAATTAATTTAATTATATGTATATATATATTCTACTTAATGTATTGGGTAAATTACACTTACTCTCCCTGAGGTTTGGATTTAATAAATATCACCCTGAAGTTTGAAGTTTGAAAAATTACACTAATCCTCCTATCATTGTAATTATTTAGACTGAATAAAGACATTGATCCCATGCACTTTCTGTTTTCTTGCTCTTTTTTTTTCCCTTTACTTTGTTTTACTTTTTTTTTTCAATGTAATTTTTTCTATTTTTTTAATAGGAATTGTTACCTTTTATATAAGTAAGGGAGTTTGTAAAATGAAACTATTAATCATAGGGGTGAAAATATAATTTTCAAAACGTTAGGGGGTGGGATATAATTGAACTAAATCTCATGAAGTGTCAATGTAAGTTATCCCAATGTATTTTAATTTGTGGACAATGTAAATTATCAAAACTGATTCCGAAGTGGGCTACAACACCCACCCCAAGACATATTTCATTCATATGAGCTAATTTTTTTTGGTATGAGCCTCATATGATGATGATTTTTTAATGGGGAGTCATTAGTCTCTATATACATATAAAAATGATTAAAATATATAAAAATATGTGAAAACACTTTAAAAATGTAATGAACTCCTAAATATTTTTTTTTTTTAAAATCCCAGTTATATCAAACAACCTATAAGATTTAATACAAAATAAAATTAATTTTATATATTGGCTTGCGAGATTACAATTTACCTAGATCTACCTAACTTCCAAATTGAATTATGGTTTGCATGATCAAAACCCAAGGTCCCATTGCCATGACATTCACATTTTATTTTATTTTTAGATGCAAAGGAAAGAACATAAAATTCACATTTAACTACAACAAAGCCCTCTAATTTGTTGTCATTGGCCACATTTTCTTTTCTTTTTAATTAGTATGAGATAATTGAAAATTATCATTGCATCAAATTCAACGTTTAACTCTGTGAAAAAGTCTAATAAAACAGTCATACACACAAAAAATAATAATAATAAAATAAATAGTTACTACCTCATCCACCTACTTATAAATAAAATGCAAATTGTATTAGGGACATAGCCAAGGTTTTATCTTGAGGGGGGCCTAATAATGACGTATCTATAATTTTACGAAATGAGTCATTCAATGAGTTATCATAAAAAAATATTTTCAAAATTTTTAAAAACTATTTTTGTCCCAAAACAAGAAAATATATACAAAAATGATAAGTGTTTATTTATTTATACCAAACTAATATAACAGAAAAGCTCAAGCAAATTAACTCAGCACAACATATAGGGGAGAAAATTTGGTGGCATTGAAGTAATGGTCTTCATCATTTATTACTTGGCATTTGTCAAGTTATTTCTCAAAAATTCATCAAAACAATATTAGTTAATATTAGGAAACTATACTGTTTAATTAATAAATATCAAGTTGAGACGCTATATGAATTTGTCCTAAGACACTGTAACATTTGATTTTGTTTTCAAATCATGATTTGGATATTAAGTTGAGATGCTATATGAATTTGTCCTAAGACACTGTAGCATTTGATTTTCTTTTCAAATCATGATTTAAAATACAGCTCAAATTTTTTTTTTCTCTCCTCTCTCCTCTTTTTTTTTTATTATTAATAAATCAATCAACTACATTTTCTATTTCATCTCTTATTCTCTCACATTTTATATATCAATCAATTAAAAAAAATACAAATCATCTCAAAACTATTTTTAAAACTCATATCGAAACATATTTTCAACTTTCCAAAACTCATTTCAATAACTTATTTTTAAAATACAATTTAAAAGTTAAAACTCATTTCAAAAACTAAATCAAATGCAAGGTATAGGGAAATTCTTTTGGCTTTTCCTTTTTCACCTTTTTTATTTTTTTTATTTTTTTAGGGTTCGGCTTTGGTCAAGTCTGAGATTAGACTGAACGGTACTATTGGGCCTGTGGGGGTCCACTACGGGTCCTGTTTTGATAATCCGAATTGTTCAATGTGTACAACTCGTCAAGTACTATATGTTTATAAAAAAATTACATTGATCGGATATTGATATGCCGGGAAATTCTTTTGGCTTTTTCCTTTTTCACCCCTTTTTTTTTTTGTTTAATCCCCTTTTTACCTTTGTCATCTGCGGAAAGCTACTGTTGATGTTTGTTATGCACTTTACCTCCTCCCAAACTAAAAAGACAAAACACATTCACATTTTGCATCTATAAATATATTCACAATAATATAATAACGGTGGTAGATTCTATTCTGTATAATTAAGTGTGTGATCAATAAATAAGTTAGTTGGTTTGAAGGATTTGGGAAGTTAATTAAATATTAATTTTTAGTTTTTTTATAAAAAAATATGTAAAAAAATAAGGAGGTAATATGACTCAAAATAGGTTAAAAATTAAAAATTGACTTTTAGCCAAGTTTCCAAATTAAGCCTAAATAAGTAGATTTTAGATAAATTAGATTAATTTTCGCTAAGTTTGTTTAGGTGCCAAATATGTTTAATTCAAAAAATATTTTTTTAACAAAAAATATTTTTCTATTTTTGATGATAGTGATGGTGAAATGAAGGTAGAGGTGGATGTGGTGGTATGGTAGTGGGGCGACGGTGGTGATGACGATAGTGGCCGTAGTGACGGTGGTGTGGTGGTGGAGGTAAAAGTGAAGGTGGTAGTGTGATGATATTAGTAAGATTTTAATTTGGAAAGCATATTTCGCCTTTTTAAGATGAAAAATATTTTTTGTCCCATATAAGTTTATTTTTTATTGACCATAAAAAATATTTTCCATTGACTTTCGTTTTTCAATGTACCAAATATTAGAAAATACGGAAATTATATTTTAGAAAATGTTTTTCTCCCAAACAAACGAAGAGTTAGATTGTATTTTAGATTATGAATTTAGATATAAATTTAAAAATTAAATGGAAAAAATAAAGGAAATAGAACAAAAATATACCTTATATTTTTTAGAAAATATAAAAAAAAGTGGAAATTGTAAACTTATAAAAGTAGAAGTTATTTATGCACTTAGATTGCGCAAATGAGTATTGTACTTTCATAAATTTGTAATTATTTTGTGTACTTTCAATTTTTCTTGTTGATTTTTTTCTATATTTTATTCACATTTTTCTCACATTGCACAATTTCAAGGTTTATATCTTATCCCTTTATCATCAATAATTCCTTAGTGAAATGAGAAAAAAAAAATGATATTATCATATATTTTACACATGTATATTTTATCTTATTTATTTTTGTATTTTATATCATCTGTATTAATATTGTTTCCTTTAGTCTTACTAAAAATGGTTAGTACAATTATGCAAAAACTGTGAGCCTACTTAATTTTTTTTTTCAAACATTAAGGGAGGTCAGCATATTTCACTTATAAATTTTTCATAATAAATATATTTTTTTGGTGATAAAAGAATTGCATAAAGACTATTTTAACTTTAGAATAATTGGTTATATTAACAAGGGTACTACAATTTCGTAATTTTAATATTATAAGTTCTTCTTCAAAAAGTAAAAGTTTAAAAAAGACTCAAAAACTTTCATCATAACAAAATAGTAATTTTTTCTTTTTACAATTATCAAACACATTATCTATTTTAGATTAAAACAAAAACAAGAAAGCAATTATCAAAATCGACTTATGTAACATTATTTTTATATGACATTATTCAAATGAGACTCTTATTTATTGACATATAAAAGAATTTTTTTGAGTAGGACAATATTAATTTAATTTTGTTATTTTGTTAAGAGATAGGTGGTGATATCTATGTATTTCATTTTTTGTAAAATTTTTAATTTTATAAAGTCATTTAGTTTAAACAAAAAGTAAAATATTTTAATTGAAAATTGAATTTTTTTTACTAAAATGAAAAAACAAAAATCATTTAGTATTTTTTATTTTTGTATAATTTTTTATTTTTAAATTTGTCTAAACTATATGATCTTAAAAAATTAGAAATATAAAATTTAAAAAAATAGTAAAACGAAATTAAAATACTAGTTTTTCACATAATTTTAGAGTTCGTTTGGGATGTGTGTTGGCTTTTTAGCTTTTTAAATATTTTAGTTTGGGTTAAAAATCTCATTTGAGATAAGTTTTTTATTTTTTTGACTTTTGTGAGAAAAAAAATAAAATGGTTATGAATTAGATGTGACATTTTGTCTTATTTGACTAAAATAACATATTTTGTCTTATATGACTATTTTAACCCCAAAGGATATGCCAAACAAGGTCTTAGTACTATTTAGAAAGTTTTTATAATTTAAGAAAAAAACTAAAATATAATTTTTTTTGAATTGTCTAATTTAAAATAGTATTTTAAAATTAAAAAAAAATTAATTGATGTCGGAATGTGATTGGGTGAAGAGGGTTGAACCGTTTTGTCTTGTTCTGTCTTTATGGGGATTCGAACCCTCGACGCGGTCATCCTGTTAATGGGCAACATTCGAATTTGGATGGGTGAGACTTCATTTGGGACGTGGAATTTTTTGGTTTTTTTTTTTAATTATAAAAAAATAAAATAGATTAAAATATTATATTTAAATTATAATTATTTTATTTTTTTTCATATAAAAATGAAAAATTTTAATTTAAACAAGCTTTTTTATTAAGATTAAAATAGTTAAAAATTTAAAAAACTAGCTAACTTTCAAAACGAAATTTAAGTTAAATTTATATTATGGTTCAGACAAAGGGCGTAATAAAACAAATCATATGTTACAGTTTTATTTTTTTCAGTTTGGCGTGAAGAGAAATTCACATGAGGTTTTAATTTATTTTTTTTATTATAAAAGCTCATAGAATTCTTTATAGCAAATAAATGAAGAAAAATTAGTGAAGTTTACTCTATAAACGTGTCGTTTTTAAATTTTAATTACAAAATATATTTATTGGTCACTTATTTGGGATTTTTTTTTTAAGGTTCATCATATTAAAATTTTATAACATAAAGAATATGAAATATTTTCATAATAGTTGACGTCCCTCAAATTTTTATAGGAGAATTTCGATTCAGAGAAATTTCAAAACATAGAGAAATTTGTTTGAAATTTTACCGTGTTTTAAAATTTCTCTAATTTGCTCAATTTCTCTGTATTTTCAATTTTTTGTTTTGCATTTTTAAATTTCTCTGATTTGCTCACAATTTAAGTTACTTGTTTGATTTTCACTTACTAGTTGTCTCCTTATGTGTAATTTTCCATTTAAGATAAATTTTCTCTAGCACTAAGATATCGCCTTCAGATTAATTTTTTGTGAATACATTGGACTTCCTTTCTTTCTTTGCCTTGCTTGATTTTCTCTGGTTAGTTGTCTCTTTGATTTTCTTTCAAATTTTCCTTGCCATTTGAATTTTTCCTGCTAACATTAAACTTCCACTAATTTATGTTATTTGTTTGATTTTCACTGGTTTGTTGTCTTCTTGTGTTGAATTTTCTCTGGCATCTATATTTTCTGACCACATAGAGTCCAATTTCTTTTTGTGTCTTCCTAGATTTTCTCTGTCTAGTTGTATGCTTGTGTGTATAATTTCCTTTATTTTTTGAAAAAATTTCAGGGATTTGACATTTTTAATGCTGAATTTTCTGTCATTGTGTTGAATTTCCTATTGACATCTTTATATTTTCATTATCCAGAAATGGAAAAACGCAGCAGCAGCAGCAAAACACCTAAAGTACCACAAAAGAAATAGAAAAGTCATTGAGTCTTCTAGTTATGAGCTAAGATCAAAACGCAGCAGTAGCAAAACACCACAAACACCCCAAACAAAACAAAAAGTCTCTGTCACTTCTAGTTATGAACTGAGAACTAAAGGCAGCAGCAAAACACCAAAAACATCAAAAACAAAACAAAAAGTCCAAGCCCAAGAGGCAACTAGTATCAAGAAGACACTAACTCCAAAAGTCTGAAGCTCGAAGGAAAAAAGAAATTGCAAATAAAATCCATCTCAACCAAACTACTATCTTCAACAAGATCATGCAAGCACATAGAATAAAGTGAATCTAATGTGTTCAGAGAAAATTATGATGTTAGAGAAAATTCATCTCAAGGGGAAAATTACACACAATGAGACAACTAACCAATGAAAATCAAACAATCAACATAATTTGATAGGTTAGAGAAAATCAATCAAGGCACATAAGTTAATATGATTATAATTGTGGTTAGAAAAAATTTGGATTCCAGAGAAAATTCATCACATGGAGAAAACTAACCAATAAGAATCAAGCAAGCAATATAAATTGAAATGCCAGAGAAAATTCATATTAACCAAACTCATGGCAAAGAAATTGCAAAGAAATTCAACTAAAGCAAACTATTAGCTTCAACAAGATCAAGTAAGCACATAAAGTAAAGTGAATTTAATGTTATCAAAGAAAATTCAGATGCAGGAGAAAATTATAGATAGAATCACATAACAAGTTTCAAGAAGATACAGAATGCAATCGAAACCCTAATTAATCTGAATATTATTACGAAATAGAAACCCTAATTAATTGAAGAATATTATAAAATGTAATGAACTGTAGATACAAAGAAAAACTAGTTCAGGAATAGAAATACTTACCAAAGTTAGGTGGTGATGATGAAACCCTAATTACAATCAAAGATAAACCAAGTCAAAGATAAACAGACTCAAGAATGAAAGTAAAATGCGTTAGAGAAATTTCTGAAAAGAAATTTCAAAGATTTTGTGGAGATGAAACCCTAGCTTCCCTGAATATGATTGGCAGAGCTACAATGGCTTTGAAGATGAAGGGACCCAAGTGGAAAGCTTGAAGAAAGAGAAAAAGGGATGTGAGATTTGGATGAGCAATTCAAATTCAGAGAGGAGAATCCTAAGATTGAAGAAGCCATTATTGTTTGTTTCAATTTTGTTATCATTCTCAATTCAGAGAAAGTCACAGTAGCAGAGGAAGTGACGACGTGAGAGACAGAGAATGAGGCTATGATGGAAGAGAGAGAGAGAAAGAGTAAGTGTAATATATGGGTATAGGTGAGGAATCTTAAGCTACAAAAAAAAATTTATGGATATCTCTCATTATTAAAAGTTGGAGATGGATGTTAGACCAATTTCTCTAATGCTGAAATAATTAAAATATAACATTTTGGTCCGTTCGTTTTTTTTTTTATAATTTTTATTACAAAATGTATATTTTTGGTCACTTATTTTTTAATGCTAAAATATTAAAATATAACGTTTTGATTAGTTCAATTTGTGTGTTTGTGTAAAAATTTTCAAGTCAAAAAAATTAGAGTCGGGTGATTTTGGGAGTGCTACCTCGGGCATTACTTGCTTGTTTTGTGTTTGTCTTTTACACTCATCCCCGGACAATTGCAAGTCAAAGAAAATCTCGAACCCCGGCAAGCGCCGCCTCCCTGCATTTAACCATGGCTCTGGGAAGCCGCAGAACGGGAAGTCTTCCCCCTCCCGGACAAAGCGTCTGTTTAGGGTACCCTGCATAGGTCGGTGCATCAACTCATAATGCTTCCCAGCCTACTTGGCTCTGGCTCTTCCAGCCATCTCTTTTCCTTTCCTCGCCCAATCCCCTTTGGTAGGCAGATAACCTAAGCCAAAGGTATATGGGTTGTGCGGCACTTCGGCTGATGCTGCAACGCCTTTCCAGCCACTTCATCCTAATCCCATCCCGAGGATGTGCTGAAGCTTGTTCATAAGGTAGCAGACTGTACGCTGACATATAGCCCCTCATCAACAGTTAGGATATTTTGTACAACGCGGGCCTCAACTAGGGTAAATCCTAACAAAAACACATCCTCCGCGCCATGCTCAATCTCCAGAACTGGTGCAGAAACCTCTGGCGGCGGATGGATCGAAGAATTCCCAAAAACGATGGCTACACCTTTCCTATGGGGGTACTTCAGCATTTGGTGCAAGGTGGAAGAGACGGCCTTCACTTGGTGGAGCCACGGCCCCCCCAGGAGTAGATTGAAGGTTGCCGGGACATCCAAGACATGAAAGTCAATATCCTGTTGCCCTGGACCAACCTGAGTCCGAATCTGTACACTCTCCATTACCTCTCGGCTAATATTATCGTAGGCCCGTATCACCTGGGCGGTAGGCACAAAATCCACGGGTTTCAACCCGATTGCATATGCCGTTCTCGACGGACACACGTTGATAGCAGATTTTGTGTCAACAAGAACCACCGGTATCCATTTTTCTCTACACTCGACAGAGATATAGAGCGGTTTGTTATGGTTTGAGCCCTCAGGCGGCAGTTCCTTGTCAGTGAAGGTCAAGGTCGGGGAAGCTCCTCCCGGAAAAACCAACCCTACCAACTGCTCGGGCATGGTATCAATTGACAGTTTCGCCTTGTCCATTGTAGAAAGGACAGCTTGTTTGTGAACTCTTGAGGACATAAGCAGTCCCTAGATGGAGATGTCTACTTGGATTTTCTTAAGCTATTTCAGTACAGCCTCCTCTTCGAAGCAGTTTTTCCTTCTGCCTCTCCACTTCTTTGTCCTTTCCGGACGCCTCTGGTTGATCCAAGTGTGGGGGCTTAAAGTACCACCCACTCCTCGTCATATAATCCACCTCTTCAACATACCAAGTCTCATCCGATTGGTTCTGCCCCCAATCTTCATCGGTGTGGGCAAGACGTAAGTCGTCGTCTTCCCACCACATCCCGTCGGCAACTGACAGGCAGCTATCTAGTTCCGTTGCAACTACTCCTGTGCTCACAGCATGCTCCGTCCCCGCAGGGGCTTTGGCCTTTCTAGGCCTGTCCAGATCTTCGATCTTTTCCTACTCAAACCGCTTCAGTGCAACCTGCTGTTTAACATCTCATGTATTCAAACTGCCCGGATCCCGAGCAAAATTCTTAACACTAGTGCTCTCCGGCGGTCCCTTTTGATTCTCGGCCATTTCGGCCACTGCTGATGTCCTTATTTCTGACAGTCCCTTTTCTAGCTGAGGTTCCTCAACAATATCTGGCTCGTCGTTGAGCCACCCTGTAACCTCTGCTGACGCATCTAAGTCAAACCAGTTGACAGTCACGTTCCCCAAATCCTATTCATTGAAGAATTGCAAATTCGTGATATCCTCCTCCAGTTCTGCTAGGTCATCTAACCCCTGACTAGGTCCATTCTCCCGAACCACACTGATCTCTGCCCCAATCGGCAACTCTACCTTCGGCTTAAGCTGATCTGTTGATGTGATATAACCACTCCGATTGTATTCAAAGCTTGCAGACCCCTTAGGCTCTGAATCATCATTTCTATCTGTCCCCAAAGTCGACCCAATTCTATCTTCGATAGTCACCACCACCGGTTCAGGTTGGGTTAGGGAGGTGCTCAACATGCACAAGTCTGTGCTGTCTAGAATGAACACCTCCGGCTTGGGTAGGTGAGAGGGTGTGATATATATGCTAGGGTCGTATGACACAACCCCAGTTTGGATCAAGTTAATGCGTTTAGGTGGTGGAGCTTGGTTATGTGGTGGGAGAGGGTTGGTTGTGACATTTGGTTTTTCTAAAGGCGCAATCACCCTATTGTCAATGAGATCCTAGATCTCATAATGCAGTCGGTAGCACTGGTCGGTATCATGACCATGCTGTTGGTGAAAGGCACAATATTTGGTTAGGTTATGGGAAGCAAGAAGTTTGTCTGGTAATGGTCGCGACTCCGGGGACTTCAAATGCCCTTTCTGATCAGAACCCTCATAGCTTTGGACAGGGGCATGTATAGTAGAGTAAAGCTTCTTTGGCCTTGGAGTGGATATCTGGTTTGTGAGCTACTTCTGGACGCACTAGTAAAGGGTGTAGCTGTAAGTGTTTTTGGAGGGGTGGTGGTGACTATGCTCACATCTGAAGTCCTGGTAGCTGCAGCATTACTCGTGCCTGCATTCGTACTGCGGGTAAATGCTCTCTTGGGCTGCTCTCTTTTTGTGGTCAATCAAACCCTGTTTCATGGTGTCCTCAATCTGTACCCCGATCTCGTGTAAATTTGCAAAGGTGGGAAGGGGTAAGATGATCATCTTTTGCACCAGCTTAGGTTAGAGGTTGCGCACAACCATCCGTATCTGATCCTTGTCGACCGGCCTGATGGTCATCATAGAAGCTTTGGCCCTCCAACGGGTTACAAAGTCGGAGAAGCTCTCTTTTGGCTCCTGTCTAGTTGTCTCAAGATCACGAGTTGTGATCTCGATCTGCGTGTTGTAGGACTATTGAGCTACAAAGGCCTCAGCCATCTCCTTCTAGCTTCTCTTGGTAGAGTCCTCTAGCTTTGCGTACCAAATAGCCGTAACACCCGACAGGGTCCGGCCAAAGAGGGAAAGCTTTTGCAATTTGGAGAGGCCTATTGGCCTTAGGATATCTGAGAACAGCCGCAAGTGTACCATGGGATTCCCAGAACCGTCGAATTAGTCTATACGCGGCATCTTGAACCGGTCCGGCAGCGTCACCGTTGAGTCAGTGTATCTGTCCTCTATGTCTAGAATGGAACTGACTCCCTGGACCCGTTTGAACAACTTCTCAAGCTTACTCATCTTTAGAGCGGTTGGGTCCATTTCAGATTCAAACAGTGTATTTGTTGAGAAGGCCGGTGTCTTCGAAACCTGCAGTAGAACTAGTGGCGGGGCTTGCCCTGTTGGAACGTTCGTATCTTCCTGGACGTTTGTAGTAGCCGCGAGTATCGGAACTCTAGGTGGGGGAGGAGGTGGGTACGAAGTAGATGCTCCGGCTTGCTGTGGTTGTTGCTGTTGCTGAAGTCTGGCAATCAGCTCTATCTGTTGGGCCACAACTTCTACTTGGCGCACGGCAAACTCTGTCTGGCGGGCAGTATCCCGCTGCATGGCTTGCATAGTCTCTTGGAGCTGACACATCATGTCCTCCGTACTTGCCATAAGGTGCTAATCTAATTGAACAACAGGTATATCTGTCTCTGCGGTAGAAACTGAAACCTCAGCTTGACTACTCACTGGCAGGGTGGATAAAGACCACTGATCTAGTAATCGCTGTACTGATGAACTGCGCCTAACTGACCTCCATCTAGTAACCGGGGGTAATGAAAGGAATACTGGTTGTCCGTCTATCAGATCCTCGGACCGATGAAGTCTTCGACCTCTAACCCAGAGTGCTTGGGGAATATCTGCCTGGTCAGAAGCAATTGTGCTAAACTACCTTACAAAAAGATAAATAAAGCATAATAAGGAAACAAACAACCAGAAAAACGGATAGCATAACGGCTTAAATAAAGACAACATATAGTTGGCATTACAACACATAGTTGGCATTTGTAAGCTGAATACACTGTTCTTAACACTGATCACTGTTCCCAAATCACTGCCCCAGATCTGATACCCTTAGGTAAAACTGATTCCCCAAATATTGATGTCCTCAGACTTGATACCCAGACTTACAAACTGATACATGCATTCCTGTAGAGGCACACTCTAAAAGCATATAGCAAGCAAGTGAGAGCCAAAACACCCCTATGGAGGGGTAGGGTTTCCCTGTCCTATCTTGTCAGGAGCTAGGGTTTCACTACGCACATAGCGGTTTCAAACAACCTGCAATCGGGTAAGCAACCTGTCCTACTTTGGAATGGTCACTACAGATTCCGATATGCACTAGGCCGAATGGTCAAAAAGGGTGCCTCGGTAAAAACCGAGGTTTGTGTTCCCATTGTGGCAGAGCCCGCAACCAATCAGCCTTATGGCATGTAGCCTTCGGCAAACTGTTTAGGAATAGCAGACGGCAAACACAGTGTCCTAGGCGCACCAATGCAAATGCAATGCAAAGAAACACATAAGTGTAGTCAAAACAAGACATCATGAGTTCGAGTCAAGTTCTCTAAATCCCCAGCAGAGTCGCCAGAAACTGTAAACCGCCCGAACTCCGCTCCGCGCGCGAGGGCGCGAATTGTAGTTCTAGCTACTACAGTTCGGACTCCTGTCACGGTTCTGAATCTAATCTCACAAAGTGCAATGTAAGACTGATAAATGACCAAAGAGTCCAAATTCGGCAAATTATTTTGGAAAATCGATTTTAATCATGAAGTGCCAAACATGGACTGCTTTGCCAGATTTTAGAGTCGCCACCTAAATATTTTGTTTGGAAAAATTTAGGAAACCCTAACTCGTGTCTAAGGCCACGTGTCCGTCATCACCAAAGTTGCCTCGGCTCGGGAACTTGGGTATGAGGGGGGAAGGTCATGAAATGAGCACCCCGCTCGCCCGATCAAAGGATCGGCCTCTACTAACATGATATGTTGTTTTTGAAAACACATGCGTTCTTATTCCGATTTATTAGCTAGCTTTATTATGTGATGCGCACAGCATACAAGTATAGACTAAATCGCTCGAATTAGAACAAACCATCTCATGTTTGTTTTTGAAAATGGTTTGAAGTTGCTACTCGCAAGTAGGCTAAGTCGCGGATTTGTCACCCTCAAATGGGCTTAGAAAACATGATTTGCCACTTCAAGTGGGCTTAAAGCGTACATTTTGATGAATTGCTCCAATTCAAGCAATGAAGCCTTCATCCACAGGCATTCAAGCAGTTAATCACTTAAGCAGTTAACCTCATGGTAAGCATGCTATCATGGCAGTGACTTACACACATGCAAGGATGCTAAAGCATAAACACTCATAGTGTACTCCGAGCCAAAAAAGAAGCTAGTTAGTAATCAAATGCATGATCCTAGCTATGTCAAGAGTGCCTAATGCAACACATGCAAAAATGCGACTAAGATAGGCTCGGCTATTCTAAGATGTCATGTGAATGCAACTTGATAATATGTATTTAAATTGGTATTGAAATACAATGCAGTTAGCATGATATGCCGAGCCCGGTGCATGCTAGACAGATGAATGAATGCAAATATGCGAAGCATAAGTATGCTAATTAAAACATGTCCTAAAACTAACTATCAAAAGCTGATAAGTAAAAGGCAGAAGGAAATGGGGGTTGGAAGACATGCATCACACACACGCACACTTATTACAACACGTGTGCTCTTGACGGAGGGTCCGAATGAATCAACTAACTAGCTACGCTAAGCTAATTAATTACAAACCGAATTGAAACTAGCTATACTAAGCTAATTAGAATATTATAACACAGATTAAACTAATTAATTACAAAATAAGTGATTAACTACAACTAGCTAGTAAAGCGGTAAAAGTGGCCTCGCGGGGAGGGGTGTATGCATGCTCGGTCGGCTTCGCTCGGAAATCCACTGCTGCGCCTCATGATGCCTTGGTTTGCACTCTTTTGAACTTCTGAAAATTGTACCAACTTCCAAGAAGCTTCTGATCCAGCTTAGGAACATTATGAGGGGTAGTCGACCAAGAGGAATGGCCATCGGCCAACTTTGATGGTCGATCGGCAGACTAAGTGGTCGATCGGCAGATTTGATGGACGGTCGGCCACTGCTTCCTGCAGATTCTCCTTTTGCGGCAACAGAGCACTAATAGAGGCATGGCAGTGTATTTTCAAGAAAATGTGTGTGCAACCACACTCCTTATCATGTCACATGCTCAAAGGAGTGTAGTGCTCGGCTCTCGAGCCACCAATCGCGCATCTCAATGCATGATGGCCAAAGAAGCCAAGTTGCACAAATCAATGTCAATGAATGCACACAAATAACTTATAAGACTCAATGAACCTCCAGCTTATCATACATGATCAAAGGTGTCGGTGACCTAAGGAATGAGGCGCGTTTCATCACTTCAAGTATGAAACACCCCTCGTTCCCCGTGTTTGGATCAACATCCGATCCAAACACAACGCAATGAAACAAACATGCAAAGATAATGCAACATGCAACATGCAAACAACATGAGCATGCAACAACAATATTCAAGTAAAACAACAATGTCATGCAACAACATGCAAACAACAATGCAATGGCAAGGGCTATGTAATGCAACACTTAATGGACTTAAACCGCATATGGACAGACCTAAAAAGGTCCAAAACAGTGGCCAAAAGACTGAAATGATGGCGTGAAAAGCAAGAAAATGCATGCTCATGCATTGGCCCATGAACTAAGCATAATAGCACAACTCTCAAATATGATGAAGAAGTGACAAATGTGAGAGTGTAGCAATGAAGTAAGCTCTGAAATTACATTCCAAAGGATGCTAAATCATGCACATATGACAAATAAAGCATGCTAGTGGGCTCAAAGCTTAAAGCTAGCCAAGGGACTTACACCATGGCCATATCAAGCAAGCCCCAAAGGGCCAAGTTGACTCAAAACAGTCCCAAGGCAGGTCAAAACAGTGCCAAAAACATGCTTGAACATAGCCAAAGCAAGCTAGCATGGTGAGCACAAAACATGACGCATACAAGGCCAATGAGGAGGATTACACTACACCTCCCAAAACCAAGCATGAGATGACTGTACCAACAAAAATCAGAGTTATGGTATGTCAAAAAAAACACCAAAAATGCACTGATGTGGCAGCTCAAAGGCTTAGGCAAAAAGGCATGCATATAGGCTCATATTTAAGGCATAAAGAATAACCCCTCCAAAGCATTGAAAGAGTGACACATGTGAGTGTATGGCCATACTACATGCACTGAAATCACATATCAAATGATGCAAAATCATGCAAATAGCCCAAGCAATGCATGCTAGTGACTTGGAAACTCAAAACTAGTGAGCTAGAATGCACTATGGCTATACAAAACAAGACATGCATGACCAAAACAACTTCAAATAGAGCTCAAACATGGTAAAACACGAGTAAAAGCTTCTTTGAGTAGAACCAAAAGCATGCTAGAATGATGGTTTAAAGCATGATGCATATTAGGCTAGTGAGAGGATTTGCACTACAAGTGCAAGGAGCATGCATGATGTGATGAAACCAAGACAAAACAGTGTTATATCATGGCAAAACAAGGCCTAAGACATGCTGAAATAGAGCCACAAAGAGGTAGAAAAACATGCCAACTTGGTGAGTCATCAACACAAGCACTCAAGAGAAGAGGAGGGGGGACAACCCCCTCTTATTTAAGACCTCAAAACACACTTTCAGTGGTGAAGAGGCCGAATAAAGGTGATCTCGAAGGCCTAAAGAGATGGTTCAAAACAAGGCCATACAAGGCTCTAAAGGGGGTAGACTACCCCCAACACCAAAGCAGCCCTAAACAAACATATGAAGCTCTTCAAAACAAGACTTTTTCAGTTGAAAGCTAAGCTAAAAAAAGCATGCAAAGTTGGCTAAATAAGCTATGAACACAAAGCTTTAAAGAGGTAAGGGACTCACCCTTGAAGAACCTCTTTAGAACAACAACTTCAGAGGCAAAAACCAAGCTTTAAACCACCCAAATGCAACCTCCAAGAACCTCAGCTCAGTAATGAAGGTGTTTCACTAGGTGTTTGTGTGCAAAAGTGTGAAGAAACTACACTTTTGAGCACAAGCAAGCACAAGTATAGAGAGAGATATATATCTTGTATCTCAATTTTCAGAACCTTTGGAAAGGGAGATGGGCCTCCCTTCTTATAGAAATCCAAGTCCCAAGCTTCTTGAACAAGCTAGGACTTGTTTGAATCCATCGATACACGTGTATGGAGGATACACCAAGTGACCAACAGCTGGCACCAGCTGGAAGAAAAATATCTGCAAAAGCAAAAAAAGGGATCTCGGCCAAAAAAAATGGCCGATCAGCCAAAAAGAGTGCCGATCGGCCAAAAATGGTGCCGACCGGCCAACACAGATGGCCGATGGAAAGAAGGAAAGGCTGATAAGCACAAGGCCTGGCCGATGAGTTGGAGGGCTGGCCAAAAGGTCACCCTATTCCCTCAGAAACAAACCACAGGCTCTTGGTCCACAACCAAACACAAAACAATCAAGTTGAGAGGCTCCAAGGCAAGGCGTGCAGCCGAGACCTTCAGAAACTCAAAACGAATACGAGCATGTATGATCATCGAGTGTTCAAACAATGACGTCCAAGTCTTGAAGACGGTCAAAAATGGGGTGTCTACGCCTAGATGGTAACATCTCGACCTAGATGGTACACATCTCGCCCTAGATGATGACATCTCGGCCAATATTCTAGGGTGGAAGCGGAGGTCAATCAAAGTGGTTCCAAGGTGGTCCTAAGTATAAGAGGTTCAAGGATGTGTCCTAGGCTTAACACACCCAGCAAGGAACAAAGCATATAAGCAATACTCAAGCAAAGTCACATAAGCACAAAACAAGACATGGACCTTTACTTTAGGCAAAACAAGTCAAAATCTACAAATGCAAGCTTAACAAAACAAAATCATGCAGATGCACATGAACATGGCTAAGACGAGGATGAGGGTCATTACAGGTATGTATCTAGAGATCGGACTCATCAAACCATAAATTTAAAGGTACGCAGACTCGGCCAAAAAAGTCATATTTGTATATTTTTAATTAAGTATGTGAGATAAAATAGTGTTATATATGTAACTTATAATGTCAGAAAGACATTTATAGTAATTATAGAACAATATGTAGGTGTAATAATAGTGTTATATACAATTATATAATAAGTATCAGTTGAAAAGTATCGGACACATATTCCATATCTTTATCTGAGTGTCGGGTGTTCAACACGAGTATTTGATTTAGTATAAAGAGTCTGTGTAACATAGATTGCCTAAGTATTCATGGAGAGGGGCACTTAGATATCAAAAAGTGGGAGGTTTCATTTTCGAGGTTATAAATTTTTGTTAAAATGTGTTATAATATAATTATCAACATTCTAACTAGTATTTAGTGAAATATATACATATATATATTTGACTAAATACGAATTGCGCCTTGTGGTTTGAAAAATTATAAATACCTCATTGTCAGAATTTGTTGTTTAACAGAATTAATTGAAAAAAAATAAAATTTCTAACTGTTCACCTATACAATAATTAAATTATCTGAATTATTAATTGAAATAAAATTTTAACATTATTAAAAACTATTAATTAACTTGATGATTCATTAATAAAAAGGACATATTTGTTATGAAATTATAAACCTTAAGGAGCATGATATAATTTTTAAAACCATAAGAAATAATTTATAATTTAAATAAATCTCAAGAGATATGTTTATAATTTACTCTATAAAATAAAGATACATATATATTTGCATAAAGAACGTACTATATGCATTTAAAAATAGTGCACATAGTAACATTCCCTATATCAGTAATAATAGTGTACAAGTCCAAATAATTCTAACATGGCTATATTTAGGCACCTTTTGCTAGCAAGACTAATAAGGGGATTAACAAGCAGCTAATTGGTGTGAGATTAGTTATCTAGCAAGATTGCTGAGATAATATATATATAATAAAAATACATATATATATTTGCATAAAAAACGTACTATATGCATTTAAAAATAGGGCACACAGTAACATTCCCTATCATTATAATAGTATACAAGTCCAAATAATTCTAGCACGGCTATATTTACATTTAGGCATATTTTACTAGCAAGACTAATAAGGGGGTTAACATGCGGCTAATTAGTGTGAGATTAGTTATCTAGCAAATTTTTGAGATAAATAATTTTTGTTGGCTCGCGCTTATCTTGCAATGGATATAACAATATATAATCATAATTATATATATTTTGTTTTATATTATTAATTGTAGGATTAAAATATCTGTCAATTTTATTAGATAGGATCTAATTCGGATAATAAAAATGGCTATCAAATAATATAATATGAGTCATATAAATTAATAATTTCAATCTTATTTTATAATCCGTTTAATCAAACATGTAATAAAATATTTTGACATAATTACACTAATTCTTTTAAAATTTTAATTCATATAACACTTAAGTAATTTATAATTAATAATTTGTGAGTCGTATAGATAAAAAAATAATATTATTATCTATTTTTAAAAAAAATTATAATTATTACTCCATTTGTCCCAAAATATTAGTCCTTTATTTTATTTTTTTTTGATTCAAAATATTAGTTCATTTTCAAAAATCAAGAAATAAAATAATATGAATTTTATTATTGTGCCCTTACTTCAATTTCATTAATAACACAAAAAATATAATTATGATAATTGATATTTTTTTTTAAAATATATTATCAAAGAATAATTTTAAAAAATTAATATTTTTAAAATGTAATAATTGCATTATAAAAAAAAGGGTTGTTACGATGGTGTGTTTTGTTGCAGGGAACTAACTTGTCTTCTTCTTCTTATGGTGCTCGCGGAGGTTTTTCTCTCTCTTTTTATCTTGCTTTCTTGTTTAATTAATTTCCTTAGTTAGTCTTTCTGAATCTTGTGTTGTGTCATCGGAAATGCGATGCGACGGCATTTGATTGACACTGTGAGACTTGCTATTGAATTTATTAGGGTTTGGAGGAGGCTGTCGCGGCTACAGTTCGAGCATATCGTTCGAACAAAAGATATTGAAACTGGAAGAAGATAATCACCTGGCTGAAGAAGAGATAGCCAAGATTCGGCGCGAATTCGATGCTGCAAAACAGAGTTTTTTCAAGATTCCTGACGCTCTTAAGGGAATGCAGAAGATGGATCCCAATGGTATATTAATCTTTATTTGTTTACTACTTTTTAATCATTTCTTCATTCTTTTAGTTTATTATTATTATTTTTTAACTTCTTGTATTGATTGCCTTTTTCATAATGGCGATTAGGTGTATATGTCAATAAGAACCTGAGATTGGAGAATATTCAAGTTTATGGCTTTGACTATGACTATACATTGGCACATTACTCTGCTAACTTACAGAGTTTGATATATGAGCTTGCCAAAGAACATTTGGTTAATGTGGTCTGGTATTGTATTGGAGTGTTGCCTTATGTTATTAATGTTGATGTTTGATGAGCCATGCTGAGTATTCATTGCGATTTTCATCTTTTTGGACTATGTTGTTGTGGTGCTTTCAGCTTAGGTATCCTGATAGTTGCTTGGAATTCGAATATGATCCCACCTTTCCCATTAGAGGCTTGTACTATGACAAGCTAAAAGGGTGCCTTTTGAAGTTGGATTTCTTTGGGTCAATTGAGCCTGATGGATGCTACTTTGGTCGGCGCAAGGTACTTTACATTAATGGTTTTGATATATATATATACTAGGGATAACCCGTGCTTAAAGGCACGGCCAATAATTTTTTTGGTACCACACGTGCTACGGAATTCAATTATAATAAATCAATTTAAAATGATATATCACTCCAGTTTAATACTTCACAAATAAGAAGTTGAAATTGCTTCTACACAGTAAACTGGCAAAAACATTTAGCGTGATCATCCTATCTAACTAAAAAATAATAATTAATCATCCAACGTTTCTAATACGAATTAGCCACCTACAACAAAAGCACTCACTTAAATTTGCTTTAAAAACCCAATAGCTATGAGGAATCAACAAAATGAGAAATCAACAAAATGATTCTTCAAAAGCAACTCTAATTTCACAACAAAATGAACTCATCGCAAATGCATGAATAGCCTAATATAATATTATTGAATCAAATGATTTCATGGTTTCAATTTGAACAATACCAAAAAAATGCAGCAAAACCATGTTTAAGAGTGATAATTGCATGTTCCACAATTTTTTGCAATGGGACTAAAAGCTTGGTTTGATTTGGTTTGGCTTGGTTTGGACATTGTCATAGCAACAAATAATCTTCGTTCAATTTGTTTTGTAATTAATCCCCTTCTTTCAGCACAAAATTCATGTACTTCTCTAATAGCTCTGAATATACCAGTGGTAAGCATAATTCTGACCCCATCATTGGCTGAAACACATATGAAGAATAGCATTGAGCAAAGATTCTAAACATGAATGTAAAAGAGAAGTTTACACAGGTTTTACATAGTGAAACCTAACAATAAAATGATAACTCTTATATAGAAGTCTTCCTAGTTTAACTGGGGAGCAAATTTCAACAGCAGCTAAAATATGAATTAGGCAAACCTCTCCAAACACTTTGATCTAGATCATGAATTATTACAGTGAAGCAAACATAGAACACGCATTGATAAACTCGCCATTTTTCCAATTATCTAAGCTCTGTAAATAGATCAAATAATAAAAAATAAAATTAAAAAGCCCTAAAAAAACACAAACTATTCATTGCAAAATTCAAGAAAAAATCAAAAATTTGTGTCATCACTACTATATAAGTCCAAAACACAAAATCTTTAATATTTGAAAGACATGATGAGGCCACAATTTTATATTCCCAACAATGCATGAAGCAACATATGACAAATTAATTGAGGAAAAAAAAAACAGAGATGATATGAAACACATAGCTTGTATTGGCCACAACAAACATTAAAACTAATTTGGAAGGAAAAAATGAATCTGAACAATAATCCCGCAAGCAAAAATCAGTTTTTTACTTTGATATAAAGGACCAATCATCACTTCACAAATAAAATCAAATGTTGCACATAAAAACAAAATGAAGATTCCATCTAAGTTTGAATGAGACATGAGAAATTGCCTTTTTACTCATAAAGACTTGAAAACAATATTTAAGTGATAGCTATCATAAAAAAGAATCTCATGGATGGCTAAATTAGTGCATCAAAATCTTTAGTTAGTGTATGGATATTACTCAGTACAACTGTATCAAATCATTCTCCCATTTTTTCTAATTTATTGTATTTTGTCTTCTACAAAACGAATTGCCTCCCTAAACATTTAGAATTTTCAAGTACTTTATGTGGTTCAGGCCATCCCCAAACCCATCCAGAGAATAAAAAAATTACAAAGATAAAATGTGGGAAAGTGAATGACAACCTAGCTAAAACCAGTTAATAAAGATATTCAATCTTCTGACTGTACACCTAAATTGAGACTTGAAGCAACAAAGGAGCTATACATAACCATAAAGAAAAGGACAATTAAAATACAACTAAATTATGTACAAAGCACAATCCCAAAGACAGAAACCCTCAACGAAATTCACAAAAAATTTCCATTATCGTCACTTGCAAAGAGGTTGTGTGTGTGTGTGTGTATGTGTGTGTGTGTGTGTGAGAGAGAGAGAGAGAGAGTAAACTAAGTAGAGCTCTTTCCGTTCTTAAAATTATGTTGTAAAGAAACTAACTTTTAAGGTAATCCCACTTACATCAAAACCAATAGAGCTCTTCTCCTCGTTCAAGTCTAGGAATTCAAACTAACTTTTAAGGAGGAGAGAGATGTTTGTGATAGACAGATGTACCGGTAGGCGAGAACCAAAGGTCTAGCATCAACACACATTTTGTTCAACTTATACTTTTAATCGTCAGATGTTTATTAGGATTGATCTCAACCATTAAAATCAATTGTAAGACATTTTCAAAAACCCTTGTGGTTTATTATATAAATAAGTGGATTTTCATTTTTGTTTTGTGGCCTATCGAAATATTTAACCCACTTTGAAATCAACCATCAAAAGTATTCCTACGCAATTTTCAAAAACCCTTGTGGTTTATTATATAAATAAGCGGATTTTCATTTTTGTTTTGTGGCCTGTTGAAATATTTAGCCCACTTTGAAATCAACCATCAAAAGTATTTCTACGCAATAACAACCTTTATGGCATCAACAAAGAAGCCATCCTAAAGGGCTTTGGATCAAGAGCTGGTGGGGAGGGGAAGAGTATGCAGATGTGAGAGAGCGAAAGGGGTTTGTATATGTATGTATATACAACTATTTATAACAATTGCAAAAACTAAAGTCATCAAACACAAATAAAAAGTTCAATTTCAGGTTCTAACCACTTTAAATCTTAACTCTTAAACATGATTTCAGAAGTTCAACTTTTAGCCTCTAAACACTTAATATAACATTTAGAAAAATTGATTCAACAAATATACTTAATTTCCAGCCAATACAAAAATTCATGAACATAAAATTTAGCATGTAGCATAAATATTAACTATCCAGTTCATACTGGTATTTTTGCCAACTTACATTTGTAATCATTTTAACTTATATCTCCTCTTTTAAACTAAATCAAATCCATTAATTCAATTGCAAACCATTTCCCGTTACGTATCCTCCATATCTTTCCCTCACTGTTCTATTAATTTGTTTGCACTTTTTTTCTCCCTATACTTCCATTTCCCGTCATCCCACAACCTCATTGCGCAACCACACACCCTCTTTCCGCTTTTTGCTTAAGTTCTCTCTCACCCATGACATACCAATGCCATGAAAATGCATTTTCAAAAGTAGACCAACTAATATACTTCAAACAAAAGTAGCTCTTTGAATTGACGCTTAAGGTGTTTAAATTTGGATTGAAGTTTTTTCATAGTCATGCTCAATCTGATTTTAAGATGTTTATATTATCCAAAATAATGCGCGCAAGATAAAAGCTCAATGTAGTTTCGTTATCATGAAAGAGTAAAATATGAACAATTTATCAAATAAAATAGTAATCAAGATGTAAAAAATGTATTTATGTGAGAAAAACATAACAATTGCTCCAATTATAGACTGAGTATCAAACAGAAAAGCTGCATTTTGAAAGAAAAAAATAACATGAAGATGAGGTTTCTTCGTGCCTTATGCTAGTGACCATAGAAATTGAATGTCAACAGCAAACTAAATTGATCTAGACGTAAATCGTATTGCACAACCACCACCCTCACTGTATTCCCCTCCGAGAATATCATTTTAAATTTAGATAGGAATTTAAAAAGGAAAAAGAAAAGATGAGAGAAATATAAAGTTATTATGATTCAAACACAACCTTACATACATAAGCAAAAATTATTTTTGTTGACGAAATGGTACCAATACACGTTTTATAGAGGGGCCAATTTGAGAGAGAGAATAGACAAATGCATACTCTTTACAATTATCAATTAGTAAGCAAATTGATACGTATGCAGTTCCCCTAATAAACCAGTTACTTGAGACAGAGAATAGACAAATGCATGCTCTTTAATTATAATTCATAACTACACAACTGAGTGTGTAATAGGCCTGTGAAACTGGGCAAAACTTTGTCAAGCCAAAATATTATTTCTGCCACAATACCCATTGGCAATATAAACCTAGGTTTTTGCTTAATGTTACCCCCAAGCCAAAATATTATTTCTGCCACTATACCCATTGGCAATCTAATTTAATTATGAGGCTAGGCTTGATTGTTCTAATGCTATGTCCTGAAACCATAATGTTGAAACAATAATAGAAATATAAAATTAGAAAATATTGTTCTAATGCTATGTCTTGCGAAGACTAATATATTGAAACCATAATAGAAATATAAAATTAGAATAAACAGCACCAAGAACAAAGAGACCATCATTATGTTTAGGGACTAAGTTTAAAACATTAACCAGCTTTTAGGAAGGGTTGTCTTAGTTTACGGGTGATGCTACATTCCCTCATAGCAAAGGAACAATAAGGAGGATGTGCTTTTAGTAGTGCTTGATCTATCCACTTGGAATCTATTGGGTTACTAAGTGGAGTAAATGATCTTTGACAAAATCATAGAATCCAAAAATCAACTCAATAGAAAGGATAACAAACTAAGTGAATATTAAATTAAACTAAGTGAATATTATATTGTGTTGTGTCCTATACATGGCATGTTATGTTGTATGGTAGGATAACAAACTGAGTGAATATTTATGTATAAATTAAACAACGAAGAAATTAAAGCTCTATTTCTTTCTATAAAAAAAAAGTCTCGTCAAATGGTTCAAGTTCAACAATTTTCACCAATTTTCACCAAATGGTTTAGCAATTAGAAACTAACCTCTCTGTATCTCATAATGGTTCATCAATTTTCATCTCTCTCTAACCCATTTTTGTCAAATTGATTGTCTCTCACAATAAAATCTATAAATTATGACCTACTTCAATTTAAAATATCAAATTTAGTAAATAATAATTTGAATCTGAATACATAAAAATATCCAGTTAAACTAATTTGAATCTGAATAAATATACATAAAAATATCAAATTTATCAAATGGCCCATCAACACCCTTGTTTTGTTATATAGATTTATTGAAGTAGCAAAGACTTCAATGGAGAACTAATCAATTTACTTGGGCGATAACATAAAATTACTAAACCATGTGGACAAAGGAGAACTACTCATCTTAAATTGATAACAAATTGTGAAACTTTCACGCAAGCAATAACCAATGCATCTATCTTTCATTGAAGACTCGGAGCACTTTTCCTTTTTGAATCAAACACAAAAGTACCCGAAAAATATAGAATAAAAAATCAATTTGAACCTATGAAACCCAAGAAGAAAGAATATAAGAGGGGATGGGGGGGGAGACCAAACAAATTGCCCTATTTTTCAAAGAGTAGTGAAATTTATTTGGATTTATACATGTAGCATTTGCCATTATCATTATTTTTTGCACTCACTACCTGATTATAAAGCACACAATAATTACACATCATCCAAAACCTAATAAGAAAAGAAAGGAACATTAATTTTTTACAAAATCCAATAGTACTCGTTTTGGAGGAAGAGAAGCATGACAATCAACACCCTTGATTTGTGCCCTGTTATGCAGAAGAAAAAATCAGATTTGCATGTGTTATGTTTCTACCCTGTTATGCCATTTTGTGGCTTTTTTTTCTTTTTAATGATTCTTGAGCATGTGTTTGACACCAAACGCCCCCAACACAGATTTATAATTAAAAATTCAGATTTAACACCATCAATAGATACAATAGCTCCGGAAAAAGAAAAGAAAAGAAAAGAAAAACTCAAATAGCATCAACAATATACTTCATAACAAAAAATTAAAATCCCTTCATTGAACAATAACCAAAAAGCTCAAAATTAGTCATCAAAATAAAATAGAAGAAAATGAATTATACCAGCAACAATGAATCTATAACAGATTGAAAGAAACTGACCAAGCTACTGCTATTTACAGTGATGCATCTAAAAGTAACAAATAATAGACACACAATACAGCAAAAAATAAAAGCTAATCAAGAAAGTAGATATAAAGGCATGGAGAGAGAAGATAATTGAGATGGTTTCTTTCCTTACAATGGTTACTCTTTTTATTAGGCAAATAACCAAGCCAGTTATCAACAATACAAAAAATAATTATTATAAACTCAAGGATACATCAACAGCTCTACAACAATCTCCAAAATCCCAAACTGCAAGTTTGCTTCACAATAGATCTAAAACAATATAAATACACAATGCTGATAATAAATGTAAAAATAAATAAATAAATAAATTAGAAACGCACAGGGCAAACACATTATGTGGAACCACAACTCATAACCATAACGCAAAATTTCAATTAAATGGAACTCAATAAATTAGATCGTTACCTCCATAGCGCAGTGGGTTCTACAGTAGGTTGAGTCCAAAAGAGGAATAGTTGACCCTCATATCTAACTGAGGGGAGAAAGGGAGTGTTTTACTGTAAGAAAATCTGACCTGTTGAAATCTGAAATTTAAGAAAATCTGAAATTGACTGTTGTAATAGGTTGAAATCTAAAAATCTGAAATTGAAGGAAATCTGAAAATCTGACCTATTGAAATCAGTCTCATTTGTAATAGGTTGACTTGGTCGAAGACGACTCGCAAAGCCCACCATTTGATCGATGACACTCGTTCTACTTTGAACAATTGAATGGAGTGGTCGGGGTTGCAATGGGCAAAACCAAGAATGAATAGGGGGTTGGGGTTGGGGTTGGGGTTGGGTATCCCGCATAGGATGGACTCCAATGGGGGGAGAGCGGGAAAAGAGACAGAGAACCAGAGTGTGTTTGACTGTGAGAGAGAGAGAGAGAGAGAGAGAGAGAGAGAGAGAGAGAGAGAGAGAGAGAGAAAACGGCATCAAACCTGAATTGTTTGAAATTTGAAATCTGAAAAGGCAGAGCCTGAGAGAAAGAAAAATAATAAAAGGGAAGTGTGATCTCAGCCTTTGAAATATATGTCAAGAAGTGTTATCTCAGCCTTTAATTTGTATGCCACCTAAGACGAATGTCCCATCAACACCCTTGTTTTGTTTTATAGATATATATATATATATATATTTGGCTTTGTTGGACATACATTGATTGGCAGCTATAACTTTTAAATTATGCAAAGGAACTCATAAATGTAAGAAAGTCAAGCCCATATGCATTGTTTACTATATGCATTTTCAATACTTTAAAGAATCACCTAGATTAAGTTACGACAGGGAAAATTAGGAGGGTTGGAAAGGACTTTACTGCCTGGTGTCTGGCAGAAAAGATGCATTGCAAGAAAAGACTTGTACTCACTGACATCAGATTGTATGGAAAAAAATCCGTTGGATTTCCGTGAAAAGAACTTCTAAAATGTTCCCATTTCCAAGCTAACCAAAAGAACACGTGAAACAAATTGTTGATCCTTCGTTTATATGTAATTGAGTAATTGAAGTATTCTACCCAATTTTGAAAAAATTGTTATCTTTAATTGTTTTAATCCATATGAATTTACAGTTTACCAAGAAGGAAATAGAACAAATCTATGGCACAAGACATATTGGCCGTGATCAAGCACGTGGACTCGTCAGTTTGATGGATTTCTTTTGCTTTAGTGAGGTCAGATTTATTATTGTTGCATATCTATAATTATGTAGCCTCAATTCATTTTGTTGGTTCTTCCTGTCTTCCTTTTCTTGTTCTTACTTTTGTCTTCATTCACTTAGTTTCATGGTTTTAATTCCCAATTTATCATTTGACTGTGGGATGCTCATTCAGAAATTGTTTTATAATACACACACTTTGGCTTGAACATGGTCGGCAAGTTTGGCTCTTCACTGCTAGAATTTTCACATAAAATATGTAGTTGCATTGTTTCTAAGTAAATGTGAAATAGTCCATTTGAAACATTTTCAGGATTTCCCTAAACAAATTGTATCGAGGGAAATCATTGAAGTTATGTATTTCTTTAATGAACATACAATCCTCTATATTATGTATAGGGTATAGTTAATTCAGTATCATGTCCCAGATTTTCGTCTTCTTCACTCCTTTTAATAATCCGACTGTAAACTCATCCATGCATGTGAAAAATGAGATAATCTGTGTTATTTATCCATTTTTTAAATTGGGTGTTTATATTCTCTTTTGTTTATCCCTTAATTACAGAGCATGGTAATTTGTTTTTCCGTCTTATGCTGTTCTCCTTTTCCATTTGTTAGAGACAGTGACGTAGGAGAAGTGCAGCAACACACATGCTCTCTAACTGTTAACAGAGTGCGCAAAATTAATGTAGGGTGGCATCATGGCATGGTAGGATTATTCAGGGGTGGATTACTGGTAGTTTATGAAGTTGGAATGGTTGGCAAAATTATAGAAGTTATTAAGGTTTTGTTGGGTAACAAAAGGGCAGGGATTGACATGAAAGATGGGAATTTGTGGATAGATCAGGGGCTGATTTTGTAAATCTTTATATCTTAGGTGAATTGTTTAGGGTTGTATATTAGGATCAAAATTTAAAGAAAAGGTAAATTAGATCATGTTTTGAGGTTTGAAGGCTTAAAATCATGGTATTAAAAACCAGCCGAGTTGTAGGGCAGTGGCCGCTTCGGACTGGAATTTTGGAAGCCCAAGTAGGTTACACCCCGCTTTACTGGGCTGAATCAAAATTGCTGCTGAATAGTCTGGTTCACTTTATTTTCAAATAAAAAGAAATTTATGTAAAATCTTAAAACTTGCCAGATTGCAACTATCCATATGGCTTTAAACACATTGTATGCTGTAGTAGCCTATTAAAAAGAGATGTAGCACCTCAAGTTGGTTTGCTTGCCTGATGTGGGATTGCTGTATTTTGTATAGAAGCAAAGAAATGAAACGGGTGTTTATAATTGAGTTGTGATGGCTCATAGCCCTTCTCTACTCAATTTGGGATTGATGCCATATTGATAAAACGCAAAGCCAAGCTCCACATTTTCTTTCCTGAGCATTTTCCAGTGCATCAATCCATCTATTGCTTGTTAAGTGTGTATTTTTTTGGGGGGGTTAACATTAATTTTCTTTATTCATAAGCAATACATATTTTTAGATGTCACAATATTGATTAAAACATGACAAATTAAGGTTAAACCCTATATATAGACTATAGGCAACTGTAACCTAATAGAACATGGACTTCCAATTAAGAAACTGAGACTTGATTTCATAAGCTGAGTTTTGGAAGAAATGATAGAAGACTAAATGAATGCATTCATAGAAAATCATAAGTGGCATGACCATTTTAGACCTTATGGGTTCTGATGTAGGATAAATGACCTGGGAGTCACGGGTTCAAACATACAAAACTTTTCCACACATGGGGGTAAGACTGCATATATTTAACCCTCTCTAGATCCACAGTGGTGGGAACCTTGTGCACTGGGACTGCCCTTTTTGATGTAGGATAAATGACATCGTCATAGATGGCATTATGTGGATGCATGTACTGGACAATTAAAGAATGAAAAAAAATTGTAAATGTTGAGTTGTGTGCCTTCTAATGTAGAAATCTTCTTGTGTTCACATGACAAAAACTTTGGTGGCTCCTTTCTTTTGATTGACTAACTTTAGATATAAGGTTGGTGTTGGTTTCAGTTGAAATGTATGATCTGAGTTAGTATTCATGAATATAAGAAAATTTATGTATTTTTTAATAGGCCATATAAGAAAATTTATTCTACCTGTTTAATACTAGAATCATGAGTTTCAATTAGAATTTATCCTCTTAACCATATATTATTAACTTTAATTTAAAATATCAAGTGTGATCATTCCCATCCAATCAAAAAAGCTTCTTCCCTCCCCCCCCCCCCCCATTGGATGAATGGATTTCCTGATTTTGATGAATTGCAAGATAGAAAAAATCTTTTTTTTTTTTTAAATTTTTATCAATTTTATCAATTATTTGAGTCTTACTATTTTCATCATTATTGGTATCAATATTGATTAATTCAACTTAGGTTGCGTTCTTAGTTTTTTTATGCCATTAATGATAGATTTTATAGAAATGGAAATGTAACACTCAATTATACAGTTTGAACACAAAACCTTTACATATGGTGGAATGACATATTCCATTAAATATAGTTTATACATATATATTCTCTGGAATATTTGTGTGCTCAATGCAAAAGAACTGAGTTGTTCACGAGCAACTCAAGCTTGGCTCTTTTAAAACTCGTTTAAGATTGAGCCAAATTACATGATTGTTCCATTCCCTGATATACATGAAAAAGAAAAGCAAAAAAGTAATCCGATGTCTTTTATTTTAAGCACTGTTTCTGTTCTTTAGTCTTTTGTTTACAGTGCATATTTATATATACAGCATGGATTCCGTTGCATTTATGCTTATCGTTTGCCTGGAATCTTGATTTCTAGGTCAGCAGAACTATCTCTGTAATTTTTATTTATTTTCTTGTTAATTGCGCTTGGTAATTTTTCTCTTCTTGCCCTGAATATGCTTTTTGTTTCTGATTTCGTAGGCCTGCCTTGTTGCTGATATTGTGCAACATTTTGTTGACGCAAAGCTCGAGTTTGATGCATCCTATGTCTATCAAGATGTAAATCGTGCAATTCAGCATGTTCACGGAAGTGACTTGGCTCATAGAGGAATTCTATGTGATCCACAAAGATACCTAGTTAAAAATGTGCGCGACGATGGACTCTGTTCTAATATTTGTATAATTTGCTTTTATTGTTTGAGGTCTCCTGTTCTTAACTCATTCTCAGGTTAGTGATGGCTCATTGTAAAATGGGACAACGGCTATACTAGTATATTTGGTTAATTTTAATCTATTGTACTGGACACTTGAAAAATTGTTATTGTATGGTTAAACCTTGCAGAGTCAGCTGCAACGCTTTCTCAGGATGCTAAAGGAAAATGGGAAGAAACTTTTCTTGTTGACCAACTCTCCGTATTATTTTGTGGATGGAGGGATGCGCTTTATGTTAGAGGTGACACTCAGAAAAGATATCCCCTGATCACCTTTATTTTTATATTCCTTTTGTATTTGCATCCTTCTACATATTGCTGGAACTCCTGGAGATTTTTTCTAGTTTCAATTTGGATTGTGGTTGCTGTTTTTGAAACTGAACTTTTGTCATGGTGATTATTGCTTGTCGATTAATTACGTATAAACTTTCCTAATTTTGTCAGCATTCTACTTTTCTGATTTGCCTATTGTTGACCCGTGTTATATTAAATGCAAATTGCAAACCATATACAGAAAACTGTATTGGGTAAGACACGTGCATATAAGAGCTCTAAAGAGAGCTCCAGTAATGTGGCAAGGAGTGGGGCGCACATGTGATGTGATGTGATGTGATGTGTGTGCCTATGTTTTTTTTTTTTTCCTTCTCTTGCCACTTCACTAAAGCTCTCTTTGAAGCTCCAAAATTAGAGCTCTCTATCATTGTTGGTTCAGTTAAATGTAAAAAAAACATTAACTACATTAATGAGTAAGAAGTATATACACTTTGCCGTAACCAATTTTTTGGGGGGCAACTTGTATGGCCGAAGCCCTAAGCAGGGATAACTCTAGGATTTGCTGATCCTAACAGTACATTGTACAGCAGAGTTCTCAACCCTAGAGAGGGATCCTCCATGTTCGCTTCTGGACAAGTTATCCCAAACCTTGTAAAACTAGTTCACACATTTATTAGCCTCTGTAAGTCTGGACCACGTGATACTGACGCCGTGTGTGGCCTTCAGATGGCAGTGTTCTCAAGATTGTTGTTCCTAACTCTAAACCACTTTAGTATCCAGTTGATCAACAGAACGCTTATCTAATAGAAAATAAAAGAAACTGGACATGCGCATTAGAATCTGATACTATTCTTTGTTTGTGCGCGTGGGCTTGAAAAAAAAATTATTGTTTATCATGTGCATCAGTTGCATTTTAAGACTTGAATTACCCCCTCCTTAACATTCGTGAAGATTGTTGCATCTAGGTATTTAAAATTACCTAACTTTTCTTGATTGTTTAATAAATATATATTATATGTATTTGTGCCTTCTATGCTAGGTGTGTGTTAATTTTCTGTCGTTGTCAATCAGTCTCTCTGGGACAATTTTGATGTAAACCACGAAATGTTTATATGTCATGTTATTCTCCCATTTCCAATAGAAGTCAGATCCTTTGTGACAGTCAAAACTCTACATTTTCTCTCAAGTTGCAATGTTAACCCTTCGTCAATGATTCCTGTTCAATTTGAATGGAATTAAATTAAACATGTGGTTGTTACATGACTTAATTTGGTAGCACATTAAATCTTTATCCCACCATATTTCTCTGAAGACTCACTTCAATCCCTAAGATTTGATATGACAGATGAACTAATTTTTAAGTCATGCGATAGACCCATGGTCAGTTTCAGTTCATCTAAGAAGCATCGACACTTCTAAGAAGGTGGTGTGTCTGTGTTGGACAAGTGTCAGACACTGATACTCATCGGACATTTCATGACACATGTCCAAATGTTTAGATATTATTTTAAAATTGTTTTTTAACACAGGCTGTCGGGCACACTTGGGACCCTTGGGGACAGGCATGACCATTGCTTAAACATACATTAAACACATTACAATTTTGAACAAAATAACTAAAAGGATACAATGATAAAAGAACAGCTTTAAACTTTAGATAATAGTGTTGTGTTGCATTTTTTAAATTCTATTTGTAATGATAATATCTATAACATATCTAAAATATATAAAATTATATGCTTTGTGTGTTCCTCACATATTGTGTCCTGCATTTTTTTAAAAAATCGTCCTGTCAATGTGTCCGTGTTGTATGTGTGTAATTTCGTGTCATGTGTCCATGTCCATGCTTGTTAGCTGTTCCTCTTCTAAATGGAAGTTGATAGAGGGTTGACATTGAAATTTGGCTGGAATTATAGGGTTGCGACCATCAAAATTGGAAGTACATGAATTAAAGTGGAATTTAAGGTAAAATACAACGGTGCAAACTGTAATTTATCCTTTACCAATTTAGCATTATGTACCCATTTGTTTTTGTTTTTGTTTTTTCTCCCACGTTTGTGTGTCGAGTATTTTGTTTCCTTTTTTTTTTGTTTTTTTGTTTTTTTGTTTTGGGTTGATCTTTTCTTACTTTTTCTGAATTTCTATTGCTGATCTCTATGGAAACACTGAAATTAAGTTTTTTAGTTGTCTTTTTACATTTGAATGAGGATTCTTTGGGTCAAAGAGAGACTCCTGGAGGGAGCTTTTTGATGTCGTGATTGCTAATGCGAATAAACCAGAATTTTACACATCCGAGAATCTGTTCCGTTATTTTCTTCAACTCTAAGCTCTCCAGCTGTTTTGTCACATTTTTACATTAAAAAACGGAATATTGCTTTCTTGTGCTTCCTACTTTGACAGTTTCCCCTAAAATATTTCCGATCTTTGTTTTTTGATTGAGCCTTTTAAAGGACTGATTGTGTGATGTAATTTTGCTTCTGTAATTTGTGGGCTCATTTTGTTGAATTCTCTTATAGTTTTGACATTGCAATTTTGTGTTTTTGTTTTGTGTACTTCTTGCCTCTACGTGGGCTGTCCCTTTTCAAGGGTTTTTAATGCTCATAGAAGCCGCATTTGAGGTTGGATAGCAGCTATGAATCTTGAAATCTAAGAAGCACGGACACTTCTAGGAAGGTGACGTATCCGTGTCGGGTACGTGTCGGACACCGACACTCTTTGGACACTCTCAGGACATGTGTCCGACACTCTTCAAAACGTGTCCTATTTTTTAAAGACTTGGACACTCTTTGGATACTTGGAGGACACACGTGTCAATCGTTTAAACACACGTGTCTAACGATTAGACATATGTAAAACTAATAATAAGTTTGAACAAAATAACTTAAGATACAATAATAAAATAAAAACCATATAAATTTATAAGAATTAGTGTCATATTGCATTTTTTATTATCTTTGAATAATATATTCATATATATAACATATAATAAATATATAAAATTATATATTTCATGCGTGTCCTCAACGTGTCGTGTCCTGCATTTTTTGAAAATTAACGTGTCGGCGTGTCCGTGTCGTGTCACGTGTCCGTGTCCGTGTCCGTGTCCATGCTTCTTAGCTTGAAATTGGTTTTGACAGCTGAGGTTCTTTGAGGTGCTATTCTCTTTAATTTAGTTATATTACTTGGACTTAGGTGAGAGTGGGCCTGGGCGCAATGGTAAGGTTGCACCATTGCAACCTGGGTTTCACAGGTTCAAACCACAGAAAATGCCTCTCTGCACCTAGGAGTAAGGCTGCATGCATTTGATGCTCCCCAAACCCCGTAGTAGCGGGAGCCTTGTGCATTGTGACTGCCCATTACTTGGTCTTAGGAATGTACATCAAATGTGGATACATGTCCAAGTGTTAGGTTGATTCATTGCCAAGTCCAAAAGATACAAGGACATGACAAAATGTTCATATTTTTCTTTGTTTTTGTTTGTGCTGTAAATAAAATGGTACCGCTACGTAACATGGGTAATTCACTCTATTTGTGACAACTATCTAACAAAAGTAACATAGTAAAAGAGTTTTGTTTGTATGTACAACTATATAGTAAACTTGAATTTCTAGACATGTTTGCTAGGTGTGTGTCCAATGAAATATGCTGGACACACATTCCATGTAGTACTAACACAAAGGCTAAACATTAAAACAACACGATGTGAAAACTCAGCATGGTAAATTTTTTAAGTAGAACTTGGATACAGCAGTATGTAAATATATTTTTCATACATATTGAACTAGAAGATACATATGATATATTACTAATTATTTTCCAACTCTTTTCTTCATATATATATATATATTATATGCATATGTTCATTACAATTAAAATCTTTGCATATATCTGAAAGTGCCTGCTAGATGCTTGAATTATAGTTGCTATATGTACAATGTTAACTTTGTCCTATTTCTTTGTAAAAAGGTTGTACACTTAGGCATAAGTTCATCCCATTTTTAAGAGTGTCAGGCAAATGCTCCTATTAACTGTCGGCTAAGCATCTGAGAAGTTTCAGTAAAGTTTTTGAACATGTCCAAGCAGTAGCAGATGTGGCTAGCAGTGCCCAAGAAGTTTCATGTTCTGAAATGTTCTGAAGGGACACAGCTCCTTTACGTAAATGTCTGTGCTTCTTAGTAGTCCTTAGCCTTTTCCCGAGTGTTGTGTGTCAGACATCCAAAGAAGTTTGTGTAATAAACTAGTCCTCCCCCAACCTACCCACCCACCCACCCACCCACCCACCTGCACCCCAAAAAGAAAAAAGAGAAAGAAGCAGCAGCGAGTCTTGCACAGGAATAGTTGATGTAGAAACTATAGGCCTTGCCTTACTTTTCTTACCTTTTCTCCTTGAACCTTAATTGTGTACCTCACGAACTGTTCTCCCAATAATGAAAACAAATTGGTTCGAGTTTCAAACTATTTTTTTCATAATGTTGCTGATGTAATAAAACAAATATCTTAAATGTCAAATTAAGTCCTATGCTTAAGTGTCATGAACTTTCTACTAGGTATTCAATTAGCTTAGGCTATTATTGGTCGTAGTCTATAAATAGGTGATGTAAGCTTAATTGTCCTTAGTTTTAAATTGAGGAATATAGACATTAATTGAGCTAAGTTGCTCTGGTTCTCTCTCTACAATAGGGGGGTTACCCCTAGGTTGGGGGTTTTGTTCACGCTTGATTTTAAACCTAATTGCAATTTTGTTCACTCATAGTTTTAAATTAAAGAATATAGACATCAATTGAGTTAAGTGCTCTGGTTCTCTCTCTAACTCTAGGGCTTACCCTTAGATTGGGGGTTTTGTTCTATGTCCCTTGATTTTGAACCTGATTGCAATTTTGTTGCCTGATGTAGTAAATTGAGTTAAGTGCTCTGGTTCTCTAACCATAGGGGGGTTACCCCTTGGTCGGGGGTTTTGTTCACTCTTGATTTTAAACCTAATTGCAATTTTGTTAACTCATAGTTTTAAATTAAAGAATATAGACATTAATTGAGTTAAGTGCTCTGGTTCTCTCTCTAACTCTAGGGTTTACCCTTAGATTGGGGGTTTTTTTTTTTGGGTAAGTAAGATTGGGGGTTTTGTTCTATGTCTCTTGATTTTGAACCTGATTGCAATTTTGTTGCCTGATGTAGTAAAACAAATATCTTAAATGTCAAATTGAGTCCTATGCTCAAGTGTCATAAGTTTTCTTCTAAGTATTCCATTAGCTTGGGCTGTTAGTGACCACAATCTATAAATAGGTGATGTAAGCTTAATTGTACTTAGTTTTAAATTGAAGAATATAGACATTAGTTGAGCTAAGTGTTCTGTGTAACCCTAGGGGTTACCCCCTAGGATGGGATTTTGTTCTCTCTCTCTCTCTCTCTCTCTCTCTCTCTCTCTCTCTCTCGAATCTGATTGCAATTTTGTTTTGCATTCATTGCGTTCTTCCACTTTGTTTAATTCTGTCTTTCGTATCCTTCTTGTCTTTATTTTCTGAACTCCATAGAGAAATTATTTTGTGCTATACTGATGAATTCTTTTGGTTATCTTTTCCATTGTTTGTTTTGGGACTTTGTGTAGCTGTTATGATGAAGAGAAGGATACCTTAGCTTTCTCAAAGGTGGATTCATTTCTTCCAGATAGAGTATACTACCACGGATGCCTTAAGTTCTTCCTCCAAATTACAAGGCGGAATGGTCCAGAGGTAATTCATTTTTGACATGCTTGTTGGACAAGATAATAATTGAAAGATTTCAGTCACTTTTGCAAACGTACCTCTAAATTAAACTTAGTTTTGTGTTTTCTTATAATTGCTAATATTTATTTTCCTCCTAAACCATAATATAGGTAATATACTTTGGGGATCATCTATATAGTGACTTGCGAGGGCCTTCAAAAGCTGGGTGGCGTACTGCTGCCATCATCCATGAGTTAGAAGTATGTCTTCAATTCCATTAATTACAAGTGGTTTTTTCATTTCTTGCCAGTACTTTCCAAAAAAACCAATTAATCACTTTTGTTCGTGTACTTGGAAACTTTTGATGGTTTGTAATGTTGAATATTGATTTTGAGAAAAGGTGATCTCAAAACTTGATTCTTTGATTATGTCTTCTTCTAGTAAACAAGATATCCCTATTTATCTAATTACTGAATCTAATCTTGAACATCTTTTCTTTTCATCTTTTTAAAATTATTTATTATTATCTCTATTTATCTTTTTTATTTATTTAGTTTATCTTTTGATGGTTTTTTCATCTTATTATTATTATTATATATATGTAATTTTTGTATTCTTTGCATCATCTTGATGCTTTTCTAATAAAGTTTGTTTATTTATTCAAAAAATATATATATATATTATATGTATGTATATATGTACTTTGCCCACTAAAAAATTGATATTCATGATTAGAACATAAAGTTATTTCAATAGAACTTGAAAGAGAAAAATGCTATTTTGTTCTTTTTTGTTTTCAAAAGAGTTACTAATGGGAAATAATGTCTGGCACAACACTGTCGAAAACATGAGGCAAGAATGCGTTGAAGCATGAATTGACCTAGCGATGTGAACCTTGGGTGAGGTGCACTAGTAAGCGACTTCCTTCCCTGCTATGATGCGCAAAGCCAAGCTTGATAGGAGCCTGAGCTAAGAGAATTGAACAAACCTTTGAGCGAATCTCAGGATTGAAAATGGATAATTTGCAATCATGATTCACGATGTTCAGATACATCATAAGAAAAACATCCAGCTCCAACTTATCTTAAAAATCTCTTCTTTTATCTTAGATGAAAACGGTACTCCACAACTCATAGCATAGCTGCTGCTTCTTCTTCTTATTATTTTTTTTCAATCTGCAACAAAAATAAACTTTATTAAAAAAGAGAAACAAGTGAAAAAGGAAAAACAGATGACAAGAAGTTCGCCAAAAGATGTAAAAAATGAAAAAAAATAAAAATAAAAACAAAAAACAAAAACCAATATTACAAATCACACACTGCTTTCCAATTTCTATAAATTAAAACAGAGGAATTCCCTTAAAAGGGGATGATAGTATATAGAAACTCAAAAAGAAGACACAATTGATTCTATTCCATAAAGCTTCAATTTCCTCCTCTTTTCTTTTTTTGGTGGACTTCTTGTTCCCATCTTTTGGCATTTGATATTTTTTATTAATAATTTATTCACTCTTTGTTTCCGATAAAAACAAACAAACAAAAATAAATCCTCGATATTATCGTAGAAAAATCCTTGCATTTCTTTCCAATCAAATCACCCAAAATGCTACACAAATTATAGAAACCCAAAGCCAAGAAATCTCCGCAACTGAAACAATCTATGCAATAGAGCCATAGCCACTGGACAATACAAAAATAGATGACTTATACTCTCTTCTTGCCTCCTATACATGATACATCACTGTCGAAGCAAAGGACAATTGATCATTAGTTTTGAGTTTCGCATGAGCCTTCGACCACAATAGCTTTAACTTCAAGAGGCACATTATCGCATTCCAAATGACCTTATGAGAGTGAACACAAGTTGTTTGTATAATTGGGTGCAGTTGACCCTGAAAGAAATTTTGTCGGCTCAGTGAAAATTTTGCCTGTGCAGTTACGCAATGCTTCTGTTTTTTTTTATTTATTTATTTTAATCTGGTTCCTAATTTCTTGATTTGATAAAATTCAATCGTCTTTTCAAATATTTGAAGACTGCGTTTTTGCATGTGTTCACTTGGTGATTATGCAGAATGAGATATAGATACAGATACAGAACGAGGATAGTTACCGTTTTGAACAGGTATGATCATACACATTTTATTAACCCTACTTGAGATAGGCTTTTGGCACTGTTATTATATGTTCAGGGAATGGTGCTTGCATGCCTTGATGATTTCTTCTTTTCTTTTTCTGAAGATTGCATAACGATTTTTATTTGTATTTTTTATTTTCTTAAAAAAAAATCAGTTTTGTACAAAGAAAATACTTGATTTTGGAAGAAATCTTTAAAACTGCTACTTGAAACTCTCTCTCGCTCTCTGACTTGTTCTTGTGCATGCCTGTGCCAACATGTGCATGATGGAATATAATATATTTTAGTGTGCTTATGGTTTAACTCGATTTACAGACTTCTTTATAATATTGACCTGAATAAGTTTATTTTATTTTATTTTTATTATTACTATATTTTTTTTAAACCTGGATTTATGATGCTGTTAAAAGAATTTTTTTATTTCGTATTTGTTGTCGGTAATTTGGCTTGCTTGTTGCACACGAATAGTTTCAAATTCAAAGGTGCAGTACTTCTATCGTTGTCTCAGTTGAGAATTCGACTTAAATTCCATTTTTAATTTTGAATTTATTAGTTCTTTCTTGTTTCTATATTTCTATGTGGACACAGGCGAAATTTCATATAATACAAGAGCTTCTTGGTAAATTGCATGTAACTGTTACTAATAGTCAGAGAAGTGAAGATTTCCGGTCTCTTTTGTGGGAGCTAAATGAGGAGAGGCAGAAGGCATGATGTGCAATGAAAAACATGTTTAATAGATCTTTCAGAGCCACTTTCCTCACTGACACAGGTCAAGAATCTGGTTTTTTTCATAACATCCATCAATATGCTGATGTGTATACCAGTAAGGCAGAGAATTTTCTGTTTTATCCAACCAAGGCATGGCTCCATGTACCTTTTGATATAAAGATAATGCCGCATCACTTCAAGGTATGTTTTGCTTCTTTCCTTTTTCATATCTTTCGCTCTCCTCAGCCAATAGTTTAGCTCTTCATAAACATATCTATATGCCAGGTTTTCATGAATCCAGCGGTGGAAAAGGAAATTTTATATGTGAAATGTGCAACTTAAAAATGTGTAAGCAAATGAATATTGTAGCTTGTGTATTAATCATGGTTATCAGAATCCCTATCCGGATCATTCTAGTTGGGCTAAACGATCCGGATTGCACTAGGATCTTAAATTTCGTAGGATCTTAAAGTGATTATGATCCTAGTCATAAAATCGTGTAGAATTGCACTGCGATTCCGATTCTACTATGATTCTGATCCTACCAAAAAAAAAAAATCTTATTATTTATTTCTTATATATGTATGTATATATGTATATCTGTATAAGAAATTTGATTATAAATTCTTTTTACAAACATCTCTTCTAATTTATGATAACATTAAAGATGCATTAGATCAAATTAATCATTTTTCTTTAGTGATTTTACAATTGTTTGACATAAATTATCATTATAGATAATTTATCCGTTTATTTTACATTAAAAGTAGAAACTTATGATTCTCAATTCGATTCTACAATCCGATCCACAAATCCCTCCCAATGATCCTACCTAGGATCCCGATTTTAACAACCTTGGTATCAATACGCATTGAAGCTTTGTGAGACATGTACAGCCTTTGAAATGGCAGATAAAGCTGCAACTGAATTATGGTACTGAAGGCTTTAGTCGTGGGCAAAATGAGTAATTGGGTTGGTAATGATATAGAGTTTCTGGTTTTTTCATCTGACCCATTCAGCCTGGACTGAAAAGAGTTCAGGGTTTCCAAGGTTATACCAAGTCTAAAAACCACCATGGCATGGTCTTAGTCTTGATATGATGGACAGGCTAGATGATCTGGAAACTCTGTGATCTAAACCTAACTCTTTCCTCCCTCTCCCCTGCTTCTAGACCTACTCTTTACTGCATTTTCTCTAATAAACTTTGTCTGAGATGTAATGTAACATGTTCCCAAAATCCATATCTGGCTTGGATTCTGAATTGTGAAAAAGAGATATACCGTCATTGTACAGTTTCTCAAAACAGTAATTTATGTTCTTAATTAGTGCAAGGTGGCTAGCTATATTATTTTCCCCCTTGACCCGCTAATTGACTAATAATCAATAACCATTGAGTTTGTATTTGTTTCTGTTAAGTGAGTAACATTGACTTCTCTCTCTCTCTCTCTCTCTCTCTCTCTCTCTCTCTGGTTTTTTTTTTTTTTTTTTTTTTTTTTTTTTTTTTTTTTGTAATCTTTCCCCTTGAGCAACAGACTTTGTAGATGGCATTGTTTTCACTCTTTGGATGTTTGTAGAATACAAAACAAGCATGGAAAATCAACCCTTCTCTAAAGTTGAAGGCATAGTCTATAACAATATCAACTCTCATGAAATGCTTAGTGGTGGTCTTAGATTGATGCTTGTAGTTGTGCACCATGTTGTTTTTAATTCTATCAAAGCTTTTTTTGTTATTGTTAGTGGTGATGTAAATTGAACATGTTATAATTCTAACCTCTGATGCTATGTTGCCCTAAAAGATCGTCGTTGAAATGTTCATTCAAGTTTGTTTGCACCTATTAAATTTGTCTATGCTGTTGTTAGTTATTTTATGTGTGCAGAGATAATGACCTCTCATAAAATTGTTCTTTGCTTTCCAGGTTCCGTCAAGATTGTTCAAGACTCAGTAGCTATTACTCGACCATATAGTTGATGACATGGGCGGAAGCTATGCATATAGTAGTGGGTTCAATTGAGCCCACTGAACTTTGATTTTCTTTTAAAGAATTATGTAGAGTATTATACACATTTTTTTAGAGGTTTTCATAAATTGACACCATTAAAATTGTTCAAACAAACAGATTTATCAAAAAAAAAAAGTTTAAAAAATAATTAATTCTATACTGATCATATTTTTATACCATTTTTTGTTTAGCACGCATAACTATTAATGATTGAAAACGAATATGAATGAGATTTATATGGATATCATTACTACAACCATTACAGACAATATATTAAAAGAAAAATAGACTTCTTTTACAACACGAAATTCCCCTGTTGCGTTTAATTTTCATGCGCATTAACTTACAGTTTCTTCTTTGTTTGGGTTTTCCCACTTTCTGTTCAATCCTCCATCTGTGTCTGTGCCTTCTTCATGAACATATGCCATAATATGTAACTCATCAATTAGGCGTAGATATCTTTGATTGTGTACATTGGATATTGGATTTGATCGTGTGTGTGTATATATATATATTTAAGGATGATATATACAATTCCAAAAATTAAACTCATTTTTTAAGTCCAAATCCAATGATGTGATAGTTAATGCTCTCTCATATCTTTTTTTTTTTTTTTTTTTGAGAACGCTCTCATATCCTTTCAATCATCAACCAATCATATTATTTACACATCATTAGGTCTAGAAAATATGTCTAAAAAGTGAACTTGTATATCATTTTTTTATATTTAATAACTAGGAATAAAGAGAGGGATTTTAATAATACAGTATTGGGATTAATGAATTGTTAGTAATACTGGGATTAAGGGTTGGGATTACATATATTATGAGGTTCATTTCTATTATGTTTGGTTATTGTATAATGTATAACTTGAAATAAGAGAGTAATTATTTATAACCATTGAATAGTGGATACTTTTATATTTGATGGTGGTTGGTTGACATTGAAATACCATGCAAGGTTGATTTAATACATATACCATCCTTCAGAAGATTTGTAAAATCAAATGTGAGATAGAGATAATCGGATTCAAACCTAATATGAAACTATTAACAATTTACAGTAATTATACAGAACCTGTTGACATTTAACACCAATATTCAAGCAATGCTTTGTGCCAAAAAAAATAAAAATGAAATCAAACAATGCTTTGCAACAATTAAACATCCCATACATTGCTATCAAAACAAAACATTAAAACATCGTATTCAAACAAGGTGTTATAATTAGGCATTTCTGTGGGTTTGACCAGCATTTCATTCGCCTCATGTTCATCACCACTAACATCATCTTTAAGTGTTGTGGGTGTGACATCTTCTATTAGCCACACGCTCGGAACTTGGGCATTTTGTCTCCTAAATATTGTTGGTTGAACACAAGAAGTGCTCGTAATATTCAAAAATTTTGTAAAGATAAGAAAAACAATATATCATGCACTATAATAGATATTAAACAAAAAGAAAGTGCTAAACAAAAATTAGTTATACGGTCTGGTTAAACAATAGCAAAATAGTTCAAACTGTTCAGAGAAAGTATCTGAACAAAGCTAGGTAGGATTAGTAAGGAGGAAGGAAATTTTAAGCAGTGTTCCAATTTCCACTATGGTTCATGGAAAGATGGAAGAATCGGGAGGATTAGGATGGATGATTTGGAAAAACAAATCCTTATCAATTTAACATGATTTCCCCTTCCAAAGAGATAGTGATGTTGAGAGTACAACAATATAGCACAAAGTATATAATTTAATTGAAGGAGACCCAGGTGAGCCTCTGCTCTGGCCTTATCCATCCTTGTCTTCATTTTTTCTTCATAAACCAAGAGACGATTGTTATTAAACCCTCATCTTCTGCCTTTTTGTTTGTTTTGATATTTTCTTCTTCATTCCTCTTGTTAATGTGCCGAATGGTATATACATGGCTTGAATTATGGAGGCTCATTAGTTTTTACTTCAGGCTGAAATTTAGATGTAGGGAATTGAATTGGTAATTTTTGTTGTTGAAAGCTCCAACTGATTATGTTTTTTTTTTTTTTTTTTTTTTAAGGTACTTCCAATCCACAAGATAACATTTTTTTTACAAAAATAAAAAATAAAAAAAGCAAGCATGCCAAAAAACATGTTCATAAAATTACTTCTACTCGTTATTTTAAATTGGTCCTTTTCCTTTGAAGAAATCCAATCAATACATAAAGAGAAGAAACAATATGTTTTTGAATTCCGGTCCAATTGTTGCATAACCATACTACACTTCTATATGTCCCAGTTCCTGCTCCAATTCTAGTCCTAGTCCCTTCCAGCTTGTTAACAAGTTGAGAATTGCAGTTGTTATTTTTCTGTAAAGCCATTGGCTGAGACGAAACAAGTCCCATGTCACTAGACCCACAACAGTGACAAAGAAAACGACCCAAATCATGTAATGTAGCCGATTTGGGACGAAGATGGAGAGAAGGGACATTGCTGAAAGAAGCCCTGAGATCAGGACAAGATAGCTAACGAATCGAGAATAGTTCGAAGCTAGCTGAGCAAATTGGAACATGGCTGACAAGCCATAAATGCATATGGCTGTCAAAAAAATCCTCATGCTCTTCAAGTGAGTTTGGAATGGAGATTCAGGTCTGCTTTGATACTCCATTTGCATTAGGCCAATCACCAATGCAAGCAAAGATATAAATGTTGCATGGCATGCAACAACCTGGGAGAGAGCGAATTCTCTCGTCCTAGCAAAGCAAGAATCAAAGATAAAAAAATTTGTATTAGAATCATATTTGAAAGAAGTACCATTTTAGAAAAGAATCCTCCACTGTAAAGAAGAAAAGAAAAACAGGGGAAAAGAAAAACACAAACCCATAAAATACCTGGTGTGATGCTGCTGATGATGAAGAGGAAGATCAGGGTGCATCATTTTCCAGAGTATGCTTCCAGAGGAAGATCAGGATGCTGCTGGTCCGGTGATGGTTGTTTCCAGAGAATGTTTGGGCGATGTGGAGTATATATAATCTCATTTCGACACCACACTTGGTAATGTCCCATATAATTTGCTGATTCTATAATAAATTTGAGGAGACGAATTTTCCAATTCTGGTTCTAACTAGCATCTACACATTGATTGAATTTAAAATCTGAGAAGTGTAACACTGTGTTTGGTTGGAGGATTTGGGGAGAGATTTGGAAAGGGAAAGAGAAAAGGTGTGTGAAACTATGTGAAATGTATGTATATTTTTTTCACATTTCACCTACCTTTTCCATTTCTCTTTCCAAATCCCTCCTCAAATCCCTTAACCAAACACAGCATAACAGTTTTTCAATTGTGGAAATAGTATGGTTAATGTAAAATTTTAGTTTCCATGTTTGGCTCCAAAGCTTGTGAAACCGAATCTGGGTGCAAATGTGATGCACAAGATAAAAATTGGTTCAGCCCATATTTATTTATAAGTGTAGTTTGGCCCATATTTATTAAAATGAAAATATATATTAAAAAAAAAGGGGGGATGCACCAATAAATTCCAAATTAATAACTTATACACTGTTTAGTCCTAAAAGTTTTCTTATAGACTGAAAGGTCCTATTACAATGTTAATAACATCAGATACAATGTTAATAACATCAGAGTAATGTTACAAACATTAAATTTCAAGCATCTAATGTTCATCAAATTTCAATAATGTTTGAAATTATAGGATGAAAAACATCTAATGTTCATCAGATTTCAATAAATTTTGAAATTATACAATGAAACATCAGATTATTTACATCATTTACATCATGCTGATGTAAAAATGGGACTAAATAGAGTATAAGAAAACTCTTAGGACTAAATGGTTCAACTTTTCAAAAACTAGGACTTATGAGTAATTTATCCAAAAAAAAAGTGTTTGGGGCCAAGAAGAACAATACATACAATATATGGGCCCTAATTTTTTTTTTACCTTCTTTATCTATTAGATTTTAGTGAAATAAATAATTTTGCCCCAATTTTTTTACCTAGGTCTTTATCAGTTTTAATTGAATAATTTTTTCCTAATTTTTTTGCTCCAATTTTGTTTCATTCAATTGTTTTGTTTATAATTTTAATAATTATATGTGCAAGTAAATTTTTTTGTGGCTACAAACAAATAAAAAAATTGTAACTTATCGCTTTATTCATGAACTTTTTTTTTCAATGTAAGAGGGGCTCCCATTTCCGAAATTCGCTTTAAGCCCCCTAAATCTTAGGGCCGGCCCTGCATTTGGAAATGACCATATAACCTCATTGTAGTTTGTGGATTGCAGTGCACCATTAGATTAGATTCATTAACGATTTGATAAAAAAAAATTAAAATACCTCTATATTTTTATCATTTGTTTAGAAGATAAAGTGCACTTTGACCCTTGTACTTTATTCCATGTGCAATTTATCCTCTTAAAATTTGAAACTTGAAAATGAACATATAACCCGTTATGTTTGCCACATGTTTCATACTTGTTATTAAGTTAGATGAAATGTTTAACGGTGTATTTAAGTTCACAAATCACATGAGGATTATATTGTCATTTCCAATCAACCTTTTTTTCTTCTTCTTTTTAACGCTTAATAATAAATTAACATGGTCAAGTTTAAGCTTGGAAACTATGGCTGGTTAAGAATCATATGTTGACTAATTATTCCTTATATGGTACATATAATACAGTATGTAAATTATGATTTCAATGATATTGGTAAGAATTATTATGATGTTTGTTTATACACCGCTGTGATGAAGAGATTATAATAAATTATCAAATCAAAATTAAATGCATCCTATTATGTTATGTTATTTTGTAAATTGTATTAGTTACTATTTATTGTAATTATTTGGTTATAACGAAAGTGATATTCCATATAAAAAATAGTTTTAGTGATTATCATTATTAGCACATATGTGTATATTTTTTTAATCCAATACTGAGGTCTCGTTTGATAAGTAACTATGTTAGCCTAAAAGTTAAAAAGTTACGAAAAAAATCAAAAAGCTTATAACCTATACCAAAAAGTCAAAGATTTCATTTTCTCTTTACTTTTTATACATCTTTTCGTAAAAAGTCAAAAAAAAATCTCAAATATATTAGTTTTTTTTACCTCATATTTTAACTAAAAAATCAAAAAGTTACTACAATAACCTGTTCCCAAATGAAGCCTGAGTAGTGAAATGAATATGATGAATATGATATGTAATTTTTATTATTATTTTTCTAAATATAAAGTGTAATATAACCAATTATGAATATATTTGTTAGATTCCTCATGAAAAACCCATCTAGTCCCACGTAAAGTTTTCAACTCATCTCACTCATCAATCCATGAAGGGGCTTAAAAGCCGAGAAAGCGAGTGTAAGAGTAACCATTCCACTTTACTTTTTGGGACAATTATAAAAATAAATAAAAAATTCAAAGTTTAAGTTTTATAATAAAATAAATCTTGAATTTTTAAGTTGTCAATTTAAGTTTTAAAATTATGATTTTTTTTTAATTTAAACTATCTGTCTATTTTTAATAAGTAAACTTAATAAAGTATTTTAAACATTTTATGTATACTTACATTGAGTTTAATGGTTAAAATATTATTTTTTGCCCTTTTTACTTAATGAAAATAGACAAATAATTTAAATTGAAAATTAATCAAAAGATTAGAATTTAAATTGACACAATTGAAAACTCAAGATTTATCCCCAAATGTTTTTACACTATTTTTTTAACTCACAAAATATGTCTGGAAAAAATGAGTTTGAATATTGTAAAATGAACAATTCAGTTGGGTTAACATAAAATTTAAAAAATAAAAATAAAAATAAAAAATAAATATTGCGCAATGGTAATTTTTATATTAAAAAAAATTATTTTTACAACTATTTAAACTATTTGTATTAGTAATGAAATGGTTTAAACTATTGCATAGTATATAATAATGAAGTTTTAGAATTTAATACGAGACTTAAGAAGAAATGATATTTAAAAATAGGGTAAATTATATATACGCCATTGAGATTTGTTTAAAACACAGATTGTCTCCTGATTTGAAAAATTATAAATATCCCCTTATTAGAATTTTTCTTTAATAGAATTAACTAAACAAATGAAATTTATAATTGCTCTCTTATACAATAATAAAATTACCTAAATTATTAATTGAAACATATTTTTAACATCATTAAAAGCAGTTAATTGACTTGATGATTTATTAATAAAATGGGCGATTTGTTATGAATTTAAAAATCTCAGGGAGTGGAATGTAATTTTTAAAACCATAGGGAGCGATTCGTATCTTAATCAAATCTCAGGAGGTGTATTTGTAATTTACCCTTAAAAAAAGATTTATCCCCAAATTCCCAAATTAGTAATTACTAATTTTTTTAAGGGTAAATTACAAATACACCCCCTGAGATTTGATTAAGATACGAATCGCTCCCTATGGTTTTAAAAATTACATTCCACTCCATGAGATTTTTAATTTCATAACAAATCGCCCATTTTATTAATAAATCATCAAGTCAATTAACTGCTTTTAATGATGTTAAAAATATGTTTCAATTAATAATTTAGGTAATTTTATTATTGTATAAGAGAGCAATTATAAATTTCATTTGTTTAGTTAATTCTATTAAAGAAAAATTCTAATAAGGGGATATTTATAATTTTTCAAATCAGGAGACAATATGTGTTTTAAACAAATCTCAATGGCGTATATATAATTTACCCTATTTTTAAATATCATTTCTTCTTAAGTCTCGTATTAAATTCTAAAACTTCATTATTATATGCTATGCAATAGTTTAAACCATTTCATTACTAATACAAATAGTTTAAATAGTTGTAAAAATAATTTTTTTTAATATAAAAATTACCATTGCGCAATATTTATTTTTTATTTTTATTTTTATTTTTTAAATTTTATGTTAACCCAACTGAATTGTTCATTTTACAATATTCAAACTCATTTTTTTCAGACATATTTTGTGAGTTAAAAAAATAGTGTAAAAACATTTGGGGATAAATCTTGAGTTTTCAATTGTGTCAATTTAAATTCTAATCTTTTGATTAATTTTCAATTTAAATTATTTGTCTATTTTCATTAAGTAAAAAGGGCAAAAAATAATATTTTAACCATTAAACTCAATGTAAGTATACATAAAATGTTTAAAATACTTTATTAAGTTTACTTATTAAAAATAGACAGATAGTTTAAATTAAAAAAAATCATAATTTTAAAACTTAAATTGACAACTTAAAAATTCAAGATTTATTTTATTATAAAACTTAAACTTTGAATTTTTTATTTATTTTTATAATTGTCCCAAAAAGTAAAGTGGAATGGTTACTCTTACACTCTCTTTCTCGGCTTTTAAGCCCCTTCATGGATTGATGAGTGAGATGAGTTGAAAACTTTACGTGGGACTAGATGGGTTTTTCATGAGGAATCTAACAAATATATTCATAATTGGTTATATTACACTTTATATTTAGAAAAATAATAATCAAAATTACATATCATATTCATCATATTCATTTCACTACTCAGGCTTCATTTGGGAATAGGTTATTGTAGTAACTTTTTGATTTTTTAGTTAAAATATGAGGTAAAAAAAACTAATATATTTGAGATTTTTTTTTGACTTTTTACGAAAAGATGTATAAAAAATAAAGAGAAAATGAAATCTTTGACTTTTTGGTATAGGTTATAGGCTTTTTGATTTTTTTCGTAACTTTTTAACTTTTAGGCTAACATAGTTACTTATCAAACGAGACCTCAGTATTGGATTAAAAAAATATACACATATGTGCTAATAATGATAATCACTAAAACTATTTTTTATATGGAATATCACTTTCGTTATAACCAAATAATTACAATAAATAGTAACTAATACAATTTACAAAATAACATAACATAATAGGATGCATTTAATTTTGATTTGATAATTTATTATAATCTCTTCATCACAGCGGTGTATAAACAAACATCATAATAATTCTTACCAATATCATTGAAATCATAATTTACATACTATATTATATGTACCATATAAGGAATAATTAGTCAACATATGATTCTTAACCAGCTATAGTTTCCAAGCTTAAACTTGACCATGCTAATTTATTATTAAGCGTTAAAAAGAAGAAGAAAAAAAGGTTGATTGGAAATGACAATATAATCCTCATGTGATTTGTGAACTTAAATACACCGTTAAACATTCCATCTAACTTAATAGCAAGTATGAAACATGTGGCAAACATAACGGGTTATATGTTCATTTTCAAGTTTCAAATTTTAAGAGGATAAATTGCACATGGAATAAAGTACAAGGGTCAAAGTGCACTTTATCTTCTAAACAAATGATAAAAATATAGAGGTATTTTAATTTTTTTTTATCAAATCGTTAATGAATCTAATCTAATGGTGCACTGCAATCCACAAACTACAATGAGGTTATATGGTCATTTCCAAATGCAGGGCCGGCCCTAAGATTTAGGGGGCTTAAAGCGAATTTCGGAAATGGGAGCCCCTCTTACATTGAAAAAAAAAGTTCATGAATAAAACGATAAGTTACAATTTTTTATTTGTTTGTAGCCACAAAAAAATTTACTTGCACATATAATTATTAAAATTATAAACAAAACAATTGAATGAAACAAAATTGGAGCAAAAAAATTAGGAAAAAATTATTCAATTAAAACTGATAAAGACCTAGGTAAAAAAATTGGGGCAAAATTATTTATTCCACTAAAATCTAATAGATAAAGAAGGTAAAAAAAAAAATTAGGGCCCATATATTGTATGTATTGTTCTTCTTGGCCCCAAACACTTTTTTTTTTAATATATTTTCATTTTAATAAATATGGGCCAAACTACACTTATAAATAAATATGGGCTGAACCATGGACCCAATAAAATATTTTGGGGCCCTTTAAATTGATCCTAAAAAAAAAAAAACATTGGGCCTATAACATTTTACTAAATTTGAGGATCCTATTTTTGGGACAAAATTTTGAGACCTAAGGCACAGGCCTTACTGGCCTTAGGCCAGGGCCAGCCCTGTCCAAATGTTAGAGATGTACACCGTACATAACTCAAACCACAAGAAATAAAGTGAAGTTGTCCTAAATTTTATAATTTTGAAACCTGTTTAAGAATATCTATCAAACAACAAAGCTATATTCGATATAAAATTTTGAAAAAAAAATGGAGAGAAAATTTTCAAAGAGAGAAATTTTTTCACAATTTTCTATATAGAAACCATGAAATTTCAGAATTTATGCAACAAAACAAAACAAAACAAAACAAACTATGAAAAATTGTATTTTTATAAACACAAAAATAGATCAATATTCTAATTTTCAAAATTCTCAATTTCTAAAAAATTCACAGATTATTTTCAAAAGTGGTGAAATTTGGTAGTTACTCAAACATAAAAATAATAAAATTTTACAAATTTTTAGTTTGAAAACCTATTAATCATGAATATGATATCTTATTTAATTAATATCCAGTTACCATAATTTGAAAATTCATCTCACATTTACTCTAGAATCCGGAAATTTTATATATTTTAATTTTCAAAATTCTAATTTCCAAAAATGGTGAAATTTGGTAGTTACTCAAACATAAAAATAATAAAATTTTACAAATTTTCATTTTGAAAAACTATCAATCATGAATATGATATCTATACCAATATATAATGGGAAGCCTCAACTTGGTGTCCACATTTTCTGGAAGTTGTGTCATGGTAGTTTTATTGACCAAAAAACCATACTATTTGATGACTTTGGCATTTTACCCATAGGGGTAAACATGTAATATACAAAACCTTATAAAGCAGTGAACTTAACAAACCACTTTCCAAAGGCCACGTACTCGTGACAGTTACATTCCTGAGAAGGCCATGTTCTCCTCTTTACTGTTCCATTTTTAGCTTGAAAAAGAAGACATTAATTATGGTGGCTTTGTTGAGCGAAGTATTTTCCATTTTCGCTGCTTTCAAGTTTCATCTGGCCTTCCATATTGTACATTGCCGTAGCTATAGACGGATTTGAGAGATATAATTTGATATGATTTTTCCAATTCTTGACACACTGAAGAAAACATTCAACCATATTGAAAGCAGGACAAATGAAGAAAGTACAAATGATTCATTATGCACTGGATTTCTGCAATTAAAATATAAGTATTCCTTTTATCTTGCGCATTACATTTGCACCCAGATTCGGTTTCACAAACTTTGGAGCCGAACATGGAAACTGATGATGCAGTTAAGATACAACGGGTATCGGGCTGGATGGTCCGGGCTGGTCCACACTTCTCACGCTAATGTCCGATGTCTGACCTCACCAAAGAACCTGCAAACAAGTTCAACGGGGAACGGGGTAGTCCCCCAGTGAACCCTCCGACGAGCAAGTTAGAATGAGAGATAGAAAGTAGAGTACATGGGGAGAGATTGGAGATGGAAAGCTTAACCTTCTTCTTGTCTTCAACGTTTGCTTATATCCTTTGGTAATCATTTCTCTGTCTTTTCCGGTCTGCTGTCTTAGCCGAAAGTCCATGTTGTAGCCTACTTTATTCAGGGTAAGGGGTGCTGTTCCGGCGTGGAGGTGTTGCCGCAATAAATGCTGTGATGGATTGCATTAATGGTGATGTGTTGTGGCAATAACTTTGCAGATCTTTGTCTGCTTATGTGGCTTGCCTTTTACCTGCCACGCGTCCAAATACCATTGGCTCTTTGTGTCATGTTGGGTTCCAGCTATTCCGGGTTCCACCAGCCGGGTTAAGTACTGGGCTCCAAGTGATGGGCTTGGGTTATTCATGGTGGGCTGTAGCCTTTGTGGGCCTACCCATATCAGTAGTCCCCCATTCCCGAGTGCAGCTTTAGTCCAACGAAGGGAATAAAAAAGGGAAGGGTTGTGAGAAACCGGCGAGGATGCCGAGTGGGCGGGCTAAGCGTGAGGAGGGCCGACCGCGAAGGGTGGCCGAGCGGGTGAGCCGAGTGCGATGAGGGCCGACCACGAAGGGCGGCTGAGCAGGTGAGGGCGACCGAGAGAATGGCCGACCGCAGGGGTTGACCGAGCGGTAAGGGCGACCGAGAGGATGGCCGACCGCGGGGGTTGACCGAGCGGTAAAGGCGACCGAGAGGATGGCTGACCACGAGGGTTGACCGAGCGGTAAGGGCGACCGAGAGGATGGCCGACCGCGGGGATGGCCGAGCGGTAAAGGCGACCGAGAGGATGGCCGACCGCGGGGGTTGACCGAGCGGTAAAGGCGACCGAAATGATGGCCGACCGCGAGGGTTGACCGAGTGGTAAGGGCGACCGAGATGATGGCCGACCGCGGGGATGGCCGAGTGGTAAGGGCGACCGAGAGGATGGCCGACCGCGGGGATGGCTGAGCTGTAAAGGCGACCGAGAGGATGGCCGACCGCGAGGGTTGACCGAGCGGTAAGGGCGACCGAGAGGATGGCCGACCATGGGGATGGCCGAGCGGTAAAGGCGACCGAGAGGATGGCCGACCGCGAGGAGGGCCGAGCGGTAAAGGCGACTAGAGGATGGCCGACCGCGGGGATGGCCGACTGCGAGGGTTGACCGAGCAGTAAGGGCGACCGAGAGGATGGCTGACCGCGGGGATGGTCGAGCGGTAAGGGCGACCGAGAGGATGGCCGACCACGGGGATGGCCGAGCGGTAAAGGCGACCGAGAGGATGGCCGACCGCGGGGATGGCCGAGCGGTAAAGGCGACCGAGAGGATGGCCGACCGCGGGGATGGCCGAGCGGTAAAGGCGACCGAGAGGATGGCCGACCGCGGGGGTTGACCGAGCGGGAGGGGCGCGGGGCTCAAGAGGAGCTGTGTCATGTGGTGATTTGAAGTGGAAGAGACAGGGAAGAGACAGGGACAGGGTAAGGGGAGGAGGCAGTGAATCGTGGGCGTACCCGTGGCCAAATCGTATGGGGGGAAGGTGAGGCGTTGGAAAATGAAACGATGAGTTATGATGGTGACGAAAGGACAGTTTTGGCAGATGTTTTGAAAAGTTTTCAAACTGGCGAAAATGAATTATGACCCTTGGAATACGGGCAAGCCTTGGGCTTTTGGTATTATTCGTTTTACCTACTTCTTTGCGCAAAATCAAAAACTCCCAAGTCTTAACTCCTTTGTTGCTGACGATACACCTCTGCAACATTTGTTCGATTTCCTTGCGCCTGCATCTGAAGCGATTCGTAGATACACCAGAGAAATGGCCCAAGAAGAAGCTGTGAATGTTAGGGTTGATCCGCTTGGTGAGGACGATGCAGTGGAATTAGCGAAATAGTATAGGGTGGAGAGGCAAACGGTGAGGGTGGGGGAGACGGTGGTACGATCCCGTGCTTCCACCATGATAGCAGCTCCGAGGCCAATCAGCTAGGTGGAGCCAGATCACTGGCACACCAAGGCTGACAGATCGACAGTGACCGCGGAGGAATTGGAGGCTATGTGCGAAAAGTACCAGGTGCCGGCCGAAGTGGAGTTATTGTTACCAACGTCGACAAAAAGGCCCTCCGACGCAAGGCCAGGGGAGTTCACCCTGTATGAGGAGGCATTCAAGGGGGGAGTGAGGTTGCCGCTGCCACAGATAGTGGTGGACATCCTAAACCGGTTGGAAGTGGCGCTAGGCCAGCTAATGCCCAACGCGTGAAAAATTGTACTGTCCTGCGCGAGCGCGTGGCCAAAGGCGAACGAGGGAGCGGCCATGACGGTGGATGAGTTCTTTGCCTGTTACAAGGCCTCAGGTCAACAAGAGACTTGGGTGACGTGCAGGCGGCGGCGGGGAAGGGTCTGGTGACGGGTTTGCCAACGTCGATCAAGGGGTGGAGACCACGGTAGTTCTATGTGTCTGCCAGTGGAGGGGTGGGAGTGCGCACCATCTGGAGAGTGCCCACTAGATCAATGGAGCCAAGCTGGGGCAGCGGCTGAGGGGAGGGTGAAGAGGGTGAAGGAGTGGAGGGAGAAAGAAAAAGTCAGGTGGGATGAGCTTGTGCAGCCATCTGCTTTGTTTGCTGTAGGGTTGGGGCCTCAACCGACCGGCGGAGACATCGACCGAGCGGAGTTGGAGGCGAGGAGGCAAGCTAGGAGGCGGAGGATGAGGCAATCATGGCGAAGGCCAAGAAATTTAAGGAGGCTATGGTCGACCGACCACCAAAGCCGATTGTGCGGGAGAGGATCTGACTGCGCCCCCAGTCGCTCGGGCAAAAGGGGGTGGGTAAGGCTGAGCCAAGACCGCCCCCGAGGGACCCCTTGAGGGGAAAAAGCCAAGGAGGTGGTGGGTTGCAGTGAAGAAGAGAAAGAAGGTGAGGAGAAGTGAGGGGGAACCGACCTTGAAGAAGATGAGGGAAGCGAGGGCAGAGGAGGCTAGTAGGGCGAAGGAGGCAGAGGGGGGAAAGTGGGGGAGACCCCAGGGGAAGTAATTGCCCCAGAAGCGGTGGACGTCGCCTTAGAGGGCATGGAAGTGGTGCCGGTGGTGGCGGCGGTCGCTGCAAAGGTCGTGAAGGCTGCCCCTGAGGTGCAAGCAGAAGGCGGGGCAACTGGCCCTGGGCCAAGGAGGGAAGAACAGCCCTAGAGGGAGCCTGCACCCCCAAGGAGGGGGGAGTTAGTTTGAGCACGGCGATATATCATGCTCGGGCGGGGGCGGCAGGGGCGGCTGGAGGGAGAAGAAGGCCCAGCCAGAGCAGGGGCTGATCGCCTGGTGGGGATTATAGAAGAGGCAGCCTTGCACTCGGCATCGTCTAGATTCAATGAGGCTGAACTGCTAAGGGGGTTATGCTCCGCTCAAATGGAGGTAACCACCTTAGCGGGGGCTCTACTGAGGAAGGCAGGGGCTGCCAAACTCAAGGCAGATGAGGCGAAGGCTCAGCTTGCCAGTTGAAGAAAGAGAGCACTGATCTGCAAATGGTCAAGGGGGAGCTGGAGAACACACGTCGCCAGGTTGTGTCGCTCGAGTTCCAACTGACGGGCGAGCGGAAGAGGTTGGTTGAGGCCCAACAGGCCTGCGCAGTGGCGGTTGAGCGCCATGAAGAGGCAATGCTGAGCAATGAAGAGCTGGTCGGGCAGAAAGATGAGGCAGACGTGAAGGTGGGCGGTCTGCAGAAGGAACTGTGAGGGCGAGCGTGCAAAGGCGGCGGTGGAGAGGGAGGGTCTGCAAAAGGAGTTGGAGACCGAGCGGGCGAAGGCAGTGGCGGAGAGGGAGGGCCTTCGGAAGGAGTTGGAGACCGAGCGCGCGAAGGCGGTGGCTGAAAAGGAGAAGTTGAAGAAAGAATTGGAGGAGGAGAGGGTGAAGGCAGCCTCTGAAAGGGCAACCCTACAGAAGGAGCTGGACGAAGAGAGGGCGAAGGCAGCCTCTGAAAGGGCGGCTTATCCTGATCTGTGCGTGGCAGCAGTGGCCCAGTTCAAGGCGTCGGCCGAATTTCAGATGGCAATTGATGCCAGCGGTCGCCAGCAGCTTGGCGAGGGAGGAGTCGGGGGGGGCAGGCTCGTCAAGGCCAACCACCGGGGGCAGGACTGAAGAAGAAGTTATCACGAGCTTTCAGCAATCAGACTTCTACAAACACGAAATGGCTGAGTACTGGGACAGTGGGTGGAAGATGTTCAAACGTAGGGCTGAGGAACTGTTCCCAGACTTAGACCTCAATAGTGTGACAATTGGTGAGGACGATGTGGCCCAGACCCCCTTAGATGAGGGTGTTGAAGAAGAAGACCTTGCCTCCAGTGAGGAAGAGTGACCAGTGTGAATCAAAACTTGTAAAAATTTTATGTTTATGTTTATTTTTGTTTTTGTTTTTGTTTTTGTTTTTTTTTTTTTGAATTGCTGTAATGGACTTGTGTATAAATTTCTGAATAAATAAGATTGCAGTTGTGTTTTGTCTTGACTGTGTTTGCTTGTGCATCTGGAATGGGATGAAAACTTGTAATAAAACTTGGACTCCTCATAAAAACTTGTAATAAAACTCCAAGAGTATAATTAGGAATTCCTCAATGCAGAGTGATATTTAAAAATGGATTAAAGTTGCAATTTTGTGTTTGCCATACTGCTCAAGCAGGTTAGTGCTTTAATGGAAGTTGCATTGAGAGGGAAGTAACCTGACTTGTAATTTTCATAAGCACGAAATGTGTATGGATGGCCCTGACCGAGCCTCGCATACGTAATATTGTAGGTGACTAAGTCTCACCCTGAAACTGCGGCGCTCGGCCTAGATAGGACTTGGTATGTTTAGTCTGACTGAGGAGTGGTCAGGCCGAGTGCTTTATGTCCGGTCTTGTAGAGGCTTTTTGCGTTCTGTCTGGCTGAGGCTTGTTGTCGCTCGGTCTGGCCGAGGTCTTAATGCTCAGTCTGGCTGAGGCTTTTTGTCGCTCAGTCTGGCTGAGGCTTTTTGTCGCTCGGTCTGGCCGAGGTCTTAATGCTCAGTTTGGATGAGGCTTTTTTGTCGCTCGGTCTGGCCGAGGTCTTCATGCTCAGTCTGGCTGAGGCTTTTTGTGCTCAGTCTGGCTGAGGCTTGTTGTCGCTCGGTCTGGCCGAGGTCTTAATGCTCAGTCTGGCTGGGCTTTTTGTCGCTCAGTCTGGCTGAGGCTTTTTGTCGCTCGGTCTGGCCGAGGTCTTAATGCTCAGTCTGGCTGAGGCTTTTTGTCGCTCGGTCTGGCCGAGGTCTTCATGCTTAGTCTGGCTGAGGCTTTTTGTGCTCAGTCTGGCTGAGGCTTGTTGTCGCTCGGTCTGGCCGAGGTCTTAATGCTCAATCTGGCTGAGGCTTTTTGTCGCTTGGTCTGGCCGAGGTCTTAATGCTCAGTCTGGCTGAGGCTTTTTGTTACTCGGTCTGGCCGAGGTCTTCATGCTCAGTCTGGCTGAGGCTTTTTTGTGCTCAGTCTGGCTGAGGCTTGTTGTTGCTCGGTCTGGCCGAGGTCTTAATGCTCAGTCTGGCTGAGGCTTTTGTGTATAATGCTGCAAGTAAAGGTGCTGTTGAAACAACACACAGATAGATGAGATACAAAAGTGTAGTCTAATTGATGAGGATTTACATGGTGCCTTGAAAAGAAAAATACAGCAACTGAGTAGTACAAAAGTAGGGGTTTATTGAAAATAGCGCTTCAGATGTTCGGCGTTCCATGGGTGGGGGAGGTCTCGACCTTCCATAGCCTGAAGTCGGTAGGTGCCCGGTCGAGGTCGAGCTTTCACAACGTAAGGTCCCTCTCATTTGGCTGCCAATTTACCCTCAGTGGGGTTTTTAGTGGCAAGAGTTACTTCTCTCAGAACAAGGTCCCCTACAGCAAACTCCCTTGGTCGGACTATGCGGTTGTAGTGTGTTCTCATCTTCTGTTGGTAACGAAGCCAAGCGAATAGCAGTGGTCTCTCTGAGCTCTTCAATTAGGTCCAGGTCTGCCCGACGGAGCTCTTCGGTGAGTGTTGGATCCGGATGTGAAACTCTAGGAGTAGGCAGACCGACTTCCACCGGAATAACCGCCTTAGCGCCGTATGTTAGGCGAAAAGGGGTTTCTCCAGTGGGAGTCCGAGCTGTGGTTCGGTAAGCCCAGAGTACATTGGGTAGTTCCTCAGCCCAAAGTCCCTTGGCAGCTTCTAACTTGGTTTTTGATGATCTTCAGGAGAGAGCGGTTGATAACCTCAACTTGGCCATTAGCTTGGGGATGCCCTGGGGAGGAGAAGCATGGTTGGATCTGGAGGTCTGCGCAGAATTTCCTGTACTTGGCGTTGTCGAATTGTTTGCCGTTGTCGGAGATGATAGCCTGGGGGATGCCAAACCGACACACAATCGACTGCCAGATGAACTTGGTCGTGTTGCGTTCGGTAATGGTGGCAAGGGGTTCTGCCTCTACCCACTTAGTGAAATAGTCAATGGCAACAATGGCAAACTTGGTCTGGCCGCGGCGGGTGGGTAGTGGGCCAATTAGGTCAATCCCCCATTTGGCAAACGGGTAGGGGGCTGCAGAGCGTGATCAGTTCGGTAGGAGGGGCATGGGAATGTTGGCAAAACGCTGACACTTATCGCATTTGAGCACGAAGTCCGTCGCATCTTGATTGAGAGTGGGCCAGAAATAACCAGTGCGAAGTATCTTGTGAGCCAGGGACGTGTCGCCTGAGTGGTTGCCACATATACCCTCATGAATTTCTTGCATCACATAGGTGGCCTGAGTCAGATTGAGGCATCGTAGATATGGTCGTGAGAAACCACGCTTATATATGATGCCATTGACGAGGATTGTAATGGGACGACTGGGCTCTGACTTTCGCGGCTTGTTGTTGGTCGTCTGGAAGTTCTCCTGTTGTCAGAAATAGAAGGATGTCTGATGCCCAAGGGATGGGTTTGTTCTGGAGGAACTGTACTTCTCGTTGGTCGGGGGAAATGGCTGGGTGCGATAGGTATTCGAGGCGGACACCATGGCTGAGGTCGGATTGATCGGCAGAAGCCAACTGAGCCATCTCATCTGCCTTAGAGTTTCTTCCGCCTGGGGAATGTGTTTGATATGGAAGGTATTGAAGAGACGAACAAGGGAGAGTGCAATATCCCCTGTAGGCCCGCATGGTGTCCTCCTTGGCGTCGATTTCCCCCCGTGATTTGGCCGACGATGAGCTGAGAGTCGCTGAACACACGGAGGTGGCTGACACCAATATCCCTGGCTAGGCGGAGACCTGCTATCAGTGCCTCATATTCGGCCTCATTGTTGCTGGCATCAAACAGGGAAACGGAGGGCACATTTGAAAAAACCACCCTCAGGGGCGGTAAGGATGAGGCCAGCTCCACTACCTTCCTTGCGGGATGATCCGTCGACGTTGAGAGTCTAGATGAGGGTCTTCTGGCTCGGTAGGAGCTGGTGGGGGTGGAGGGGGCAGTGTTTGGGGTTGGATTAGTGAATTCCAGGATGAAATCGGCCACAGCCTGCCCCTTGATTGCGGTTCGTGGTCGGTAGGAGATGTCAAACTGGCTGAGTTCAACTGACCACTTCATGAGTCTGTCGGAGAGTTCTGGTTGCTGCATGACTTTCTTCAAAGGTTGGTCGGTGAGGACCACTATGGAATGGGCTTGGAAGTAAGGACGGAGTCATCTGGAAGCGGTGACCAAGGCCAAAGACAATTTTTTCTAGCAACGGGTAGTTCTGCTCCGCTCCCCTGAGAGCCCGACTGATATAGTAGATAGGCCGTTGTACAGAGCCGTCCCTCCCTGATAAGAGCTACACTGACTGCGGTGTTGGATACGACCAAATAGAGGAAGAGGGGCTCGCCCGTGACTGCCTGTGAAAGGAGGGGAGGATTGGCCATGCACTGCTTCAACTGTTGAAAAGCCGCTTCAGACTCGGTTGTCCATTCAAAAGATTGTCGAAGGACTTTGAAGAATGGTAGGCACTTATCTGTTGCGCGGGAGATGAAACGGGTTGAGAGCCGCCACTCGGCCAGTGAGTCTTTGGACCTCCTTAACGGTTTGGGGTGACTGCATCTCAATCAGAGCCTTGATCTTCTCGGGGTTGGCTTCAATGCCCCGTTGACTGACCATGAAACCCAGGAACTTCCCCGATCCTATGCCGAAGGCGCACTTCTCCGGGTTGAGCTTCATTTGGTACTTACGCAGGGTGGTGAAGGTTTCTCGCAGGTCGGTCAGATGGTCAGTAGCAAGTTTGCTCTTACCGAGCATGTCGTCGACGTATACCTCCATGTTCCGACCTATCTGATGTTGGAAGACTGCATTGACCAACCGTTGGTAGGTGGCTCCAGCGTTTTTCAGTCCAAACGGCATCACACGGTAGTAATAAGTACCCTTCGGTCAGTGATGAATGAGGTGTGTTCCCGATCAGATGGGTGCATCAAAATTTGGTTGTACCCAGAGAAGGCATCCATGAAGCTGAGCATTTGATGACCGGCCGTGGCATCAACCAACAAATCGATGCGGGGGAGAGGATAGCTGTCTTTAGGGCAGGCTCGGTTAAGATCAGAGTAGTCGACACAGAGTCGCCATTTGTCATTTTTCTTGCAGACAAGGACCACGTTGGATAACCACCTAGGGTAGTCCACGTTCTTGATGAATTGGGCCTCAAGGAGCTTATCAACCTCTGCCGCAATAAGAGTATTGCGCTCCGGATGAATATGCGTTGCTTTTGGCGGCCATGAGGGAGCGGCCATGACGGTGGATGAGTTCTTTGCCTGTTACAAGGCCTCAGGTCAACAAGAGACTTGGGTGACGTTGCAGGCGGCGGCGGGGAAGGGTCTGGTGACGGGTTTGCCGACGTCGATCAAGGGGTGGAGACCACGGTAGTTCTATGTGTCTGCCAGTGGAGGGGTGGGAGTGCGCACCATCTGGAGAGTGCCCACTTGATCAATGGAGCCAAAGCTGGGGGCAGCGGCTGAGGGGAGGGTGAAGAGGGTGAAGGAGTGGAGGGAGAAAGAAAAAGTCAGGTGGGATGAGCTTGTGCAGCCATCTGTTTTGTTTGCTGTAGGGTTGGGGCCTCAACCGACCGGCGGAGACATCGACCGAGCGGAGTTGGAGGCGAGGAGGCAAGCTTAGGAGGCGGAGGATGAGGCAATCATGGCGAAGGCCAAGAAATTTAAGGAGGCTATGGTCGACCGACCACCGAAGCCGATTGCGCGGGAGAGGATCCGACTGCGCCCCCAGTCGCTCGGGCAAAAGGGAGTGGGTGAGGCTGAGCCAAGACCGCCCCCGAGGGACCCCTTGAGGGAAAAAGACAAGGAGGTGGTGGGTGCAGTGAAGAAGAGAAAGAATGTGAGGAGAAGTGAGGGGGAACCGACCTTGAAGAAGAGGAGGAAAGCGAGAGGCAGAGGAGGCCAGTAGGCGAAGGAGGCAGAGGGGGGAAAGTGGGGGAGACCCCCAGGGGAAGTAATTGCCCCAGAAGCGGTGGACGTCGCCTTAGAGGGCATGGAAGTGGTGCCGGTGGTGACGGCGGTCGCTGCAAAGGTCGTGAAGGCTGCCCCTGAGGTGCAAGCAGAAGGCGGGGCAACTGGCCCTGGGCCAAGGAGGGAAGAACAGCCCCAGAGGGAGCCTGCACCCCAAGGAGGGGGAGTTAGTCTGAGCACGGCGATATATCATGCTCGGGCGGCGGCAGGGGCGGCTGGAGGGAGAAGAAGGCCCAGCCAGAGCAGGGGCTGATCGCCTGGTGGGGATTATAGAAGAGGCAGCCTTGCGCTCGGCATCGTCCAGATTCAATGTGGCTGAACTGCTAAGGGGGGTTATGCTCCGCTCAAATGGAGGTAACCACCTTAGCGGGGGCTCTACTGAGGAAGGCAGGGGCTGCCAAACTCAAGGCAGATGAGGCAAAGGCTCAGCTTGCCAAGTTGAAGAAAGAGAGCACTGATTTGCAAATGGTCAAGGGGGAGCTAGAGAACACACGCCGCCAGGTTGTGTCGCTCGAGTTCCAACTGACGGGCGAGCGGAAGAGGTTGGTTGAGGCCCAACAGGCCTGCGCAGTGGCGGTTGAGCGCCATGAAGAGGCAATGCTGAGCAATGAAGAGCTGGTCAGGCAGAAAGATGAGGCAGACGTGAAGGTGGGCGGTCTGCAGAAGGAACTGGAGGGCGAGCGTGCAAAGGCGGCGGTGGAGAGGGAAGGTCTGCAAAAGGAGTTGGAGACCGAGCGGACGAAGGCAGTGGCGGAGAGGGAGGGCCTTCGGAAGGAGTTGGAGACCGAGCGCGCGAAGGCGGTGGCTGAAAAGGAGAAGTTGAAGAAAGAATTGGAGGAGGAGAGGGTGAAGGCAGCCTCTGAAAGGGCAACCCTACAGAAGGAGCTGGACGAAGAGAGGGTGAAGGCAGCCTCTGAAATGGCGGCTTATCCTGATCTGTGCGTGGCAGCAGTGGCCCAGTTCAAGGCGTCGGCCGAATTTCAGATGGCAATTGATGCCGCGGTCGCCAGCAGCTTGGCGAGGGAGGAGTCGGGGGGGGCAGGCTCATCAAGGCTGACCACCGGGGGCAGGACTGAAGAAGAAGTTATCACGAGCTTTCAGCAATCAGACTTCTACAAACACGAAATGGCTGAGTACTTCTACAATCAGTATGCATATACATCATGTGTGCAACCACTTCTAGTCTTATTTAATCAATGTGTAGATGCTAGTTAGAACCAGAATTGGAAAATTCGTCTCCTCAAATTTATTATAGAATCAACAAATTATATGGGACGTTACTAAGTGTGGTGTCGAAATGAGATTATATATACTCCACATCGCCCAAACATTCTCTGGAAACAACCATCACCAGACCAGCAGCATCCTGATCTTCCTCTGGAAACATACTCTGGAAAATGATGCACCCTAATTGTAAATCAGCAGTATAACGCAGCGGAATAAAAATTATGGTCATACATTTTCCTGCAGAGTCTGAATTGAAAGGATCTCATGGGTAAATCATGTGCTTCCTGAATTTGATCAGTCAACCCAGCAGTGGGGTGATATTACAACAGTGAATATCACCCACACAAATCACAGTGCAAATGGCTTTGATCGTTGTTTTTGGAGAGAGTCAGAATATATGAATTTTCTATATCTATAGACTTGACAGGACGGTCTCAATTTATACATGTATAGGGGAAAGAGGAAAAGCCTCCAGCCTTTATAGCTGGTCATGAATGCACCATTAACCTCTGCAATAAAGGCAGGAGTTACAAACCCCATTAATGCAGGAGTTACAAACCCCATCAATGAGGAGTTACAAACCCCATTAATGCAGGAGTTACAGTTATAAATTAAAAGCATTGAAATGGTCATGCCACATTGGCGCCCATTTCTAACATCTCCCACTCGCACATGAGTTGGCATGACACTGCCACATCTCTATCTCAATCTCCCCCAAAATGAACAATCTCATACTAGCCAATGCACCGTGCGACTGCTGAGAACACTTGCATGTGGGAGCTCTATACTAGAAACTCAAAATGAGCCAGCATAGAGACATCAACCCAAAAAGAACAGAAATAGTGTCTCATATACCCCAGACCCATCTAATTACACCGGTCCAAAAAACATCTCTAATCCCTCAAAAAGAGCATGTTTGACCCTCTCAATTCTTGTAATATATTCACACTCAATTCGCCTCTCATACAGAGCGATGTGAGTTGCCCGGCAGTGAATATACAATAGTGGTATAATACTAGATGATTTTCCCTTTGCCCTCATGCCATTTAGTTTAGGATTGACCGCTTTCCCAGTGATGTCCCTTAAGGCCGAATCATACATGACCGCAGGCAACATACCAAAGTAGCAGAACATCAACCCCTTACCTTATGACATAGTCAAAAGTCACAAAGGGTACATAAATGAAAGTCATATCAATAATGACATGTAAGACTCACACAGTGAGGAAACAGGGATCCATTCTCTCACCTCATTCTCGGTCGCCAAGCACATGTAGTATGAATACATGTTACGGTGGAGTAACTCTTCCAAAAGAGTGACGTCATACTCGATACACCATACATATATTAGTCTAGTCGCTTTCTAGCGCCTAACCCGAATTCTCTATTTGCTCGCCTTCCAGGCGCCAAATGAGATCTCGCATCTGGCTAATCATAACAGGCACAACATGGAAAGTGGGTACTAACATCCATGTTTGGTCCTTAACACGACCTCATCTTGGTTGTAACCAAGGCGACATACATAGTGGATGATTTAAGCCTCTTTTGGCTCCAAATAAAAATAAAAATAAACCACTAGTCTCATCCTTGCTCGCTCCCAAGTGCCAAGGGCGATTGCTCGTGTGAGTGAGCTAATCTTGCCTGCTGACATCATCATCTGCTAATTATTATGACACTAACCATAATAGTGTCAACATACCATCATCTCACAACAAATAAGTGATCGATTTTTTTAAAAAACACAACCACAGTCTGCGCAATTCTAGATTCCAAGCATAAGCCTTATCAGCACCTCTTGCGATAAGCATATACAACGGAATCCACCATTTGCGCCTCACATGAAGTGGTTCAAGATCACTACCTCTTGCGTAATTACCTCTCTAAAGATATTTTGGTGACCAATTTGCGTTCATTCTAGATGTGCCCAACTAGCGCAGATGCGCCAAACTAGCGCATTGAATCTTACAAGGAGCAAATTAATATATTACTAGTAAAGAATTCTATCCACAGTCTAATGAGCAAGGTCAATGTCTAAACAACTCAGTTGACGATTTACCAAAGATAACACTGATCATGCCGAATACGCCCACATAGCGTACTTTAGGCTCCTACAACAAAGAAAAAAAAACAAGGAATATAGGTCATCTGTTTCTCCCAAAGACAATCCGAGGATACACTCAATAGCTAAGGCTCTGGTTTTTACCGATAGGTAAGTCAATGGGTTTTCATCTAGAATTATTCTAAGATATTCCTTATGTAAGTCATCGAAGACAAACCGAGAATTTTTTCAAAACAATCCCTAAGGATCGTACATCCGAGCATATAAATTACATCACCCATGTCCATCATATCTAAAATAGAGGACTGCCCACCTAGGTGGCGACAACCTTATAAATTAATGGCTCATAATGACTAAGTAAGGAAAAACTTCTTTTGGACCATTGATCATGCCTCAGTGGTCTTCATCGATCATCGTTAGCCTATCATGGCTTGACGAAATCTAAGAACCACTATTTGGATAACTGTTTTAGGCTGTAAAAGATTTATTGGAACTAGCAACCTTTTTGCGCTCCTGACTTTTCACCATAAAAGCAGAAGGTAAATCCCTACGGATCTACTTATCCAATTCTCTAATGAGAAAGTTGGGTGACAATGTCCACAAATCAATGTTCCGAACTTATGTCAATCATAGCCTAAGTCAAAATAACCTCACTCCCCAGGAGGAAGTCTTCTCATGGTCTACACTTTTCTCAATAGTGCGACTTTCGATATCTAGCGAGCCTTATGCCCCAAAGACTATCCAAATTACGCATAACTTTAGAACAGTATCGCGTCATAATGGAAAGTCAACCAAATTATATAAATGGTTAATCCTCAAAGACTTTGTCTTAAACTGCGCAACATTAATCCACTTTCTAAAAATAAGGGACTAGGCTCTTTATCCTAGGCTCTTTATCATCTTGCGGAGCAATCATGAATGTTTCCTTTTCAATCACCCAGTGATGACGTGGAAAATTTTCACATTTGCTACCACGCAACTAAGAATGTAGAGAATTCTTCTCTAATGGAGTAATCCATTAGTAGGCACATCGCTCCCACTGTCCCTAGGATATTGGAAATTTCTTTCCATTCTCAACTTAGGCTACATAGAGCGCTATGCTTAGAATTCTTTATCTTATAGAGTTCCAAAAACTCTATTCACGTCACCTTTACTAAGAAAACTTTATGTGACTTAGTTACACTCCCACAAAGCTGCTTACCTATATGCACATGACCCGGAGGGTGCACATGACAGCATACAATAATGCACCACGTGACCCTATGTGTTTACAAGACAGCATACAATAATGCGCCATAAAACTCTAGGTCTTAACTTCGCAACCTTCTGAGAAGTAAAAATAAAGATAAGCTGCTTAACGGTTACAGATTGCCCATAGATGGCTCTCCGCTAACCCATTACTCAAATGGAGTGTAAAATCTGATATGGAGGGCACTTAGTTAGGGATATAGGCAACAAACTAGTGCAATTCCCAATTGGGAAACATTTTGCACCATTATCCACCTAACATTAACAATATTTAATTCCTTATCTCTACTACACCATTGTGCTGTTGAGTATTAGGAATAATCAATTTTCTAAGCATCCATTTCTCTTCGCAGAGTTTCCTAAAATAACTCAAATAGATACTCGCCACCTTGGTCAAAACTAAAAGCACGAAAGCTGTTATCTAATTGATCTCAACCTCATATGTGCAATGTCAAAAAATCATCTCAAAACTTTTGACTTATGGGAGATCAAATAGTCTAGACTCAGATGCGTATCATAATCTATAAATGTGTCGAGATGGAGGCTTAGCTATCATACCCTTACACATATCTAGTCACAAATATCATAGTGGACTAAATGCGCCAAAACGAATGACCTTGTACGGCTTTCCTACTTACTTGTGCGCAACTATTGCGAACAAAGTTACACATTCATATGAGAACAGGATGCCACAAGCGAGTGGGCCTAAGAAGGTCTACTCAAAAACATCCATGCATCTTCTCATTAATGTGATTAAGTATAATAAGCCACCGGTTCATGACCAATGTCATAAACTAATTCCAATCATCCTAATGTGTGAGTTCTCGAAGACAAGTTTTAAAGGTTTAGGCCCAACTAGGTAATGACTCACGACTAATTCATATTCACTAGATCATAAAAGGATGTCATGGGGATATCAAGTGCGCCTAAGTCGCAAATTTTAACTAGTAAGTGCTAATCCCCTGCACCTTCAAGTCAATTTTATTCTCCATTCACTTTAATGTATCTAGTTGAAAGACGACGATACTCCTCTTGCCATATCTATTTCTCGCTTCATAGTTACTTGCAATTAATTCTACTATCCACAAGAAGGAGAGAATAAGCTATCAATCTATGACAGCTCTTGAAGTAACTTAAGCGCGAATTAGGCTAAAGAGTCTAATTCAACACAATGCTCTCACAAGCGATGCATCAAATTCTTAGAGTCATAACAACCTTGTCGGCCTTGACCTTTTCATTACTATGCTGCAACGTTTGCGCTTAGTGGTAAACGTTATTCAAAAACGTTAGCCTAGCTAAGGAATCATACAAAGAAGCCCCTCCTCATATCTCACACCCAAGTGTGAAAACAGTAAGTGTCTAGACTTAGACAAGTTGGCAATGCTAATAGATTTTGCAGCCACTAAGCGCTAATCTTTTCACTTAGTGTTAATAGATTTTGCAGCTTCTAAGCGCTAATCTTTTCACTTCACGTGATATTTCAACGCACACTATTATAGTGCATGAAATTTTACTCCATCCATTCCCAATTAATTGGGTAGAGAGCAAAACACTGCTCATACTGGCTACTCGTCTTACACTTAATGACTAATTTATTTAAGCTCGCATTTCTTGGATGACGTGACTCTTGAATGTTACTTCATCCAATGATGTAACATTATTTACAAGTCAAATTACAAAGTCAATCCGCGCAGCTCAATAGTCAAGATCATATACAAATCTATTGAGGGCTTACTAATTTCATAACTCCAAAACTCGCCAACCAAAACTACGTAGCGTGCCGCTAACCATAGTGCACACATTAGTTTTTATTATGCCAAACAAGGCAACAAAAACACGGCGACTTTGAGTCATGTTTCCTTACTTTGGCTCAATTAAGATTTGACCTAAAGTCTCCAAGACTTTTGCTCATCTAAAGAATGGGATTACATTGTTCACATTTGAACACCTCTACTAAGTCTAGGTCAACCAAATTAACTTCCATAAGCTAAATTAATTTAGAGAGAAATTCGCATTGGGATTAATTTGATTAGCATAATATAATTTTGCCGCAAAAATCTAAATTAAATAGTGACAATATTACACAAGTCGCAAGATCGAAAATCCGCTATGCTCGTAATCATCTCTTGCACCACAGGTGACAATTATCCAAAATTCAATTTAATTTATGCTCAAAATATTGGTTTTCGGGAGTAAATCTACAAAGATTTCTCTCAACCGAACAACCTCCCACTAACCATGGCATATCTAAAAGCATGATAAAATATCCTAATTTCATACAATAGCATCATAATGTAGATTCACAGTCAATACACGCTATGTTGTAATTAGAATAGCATGATTAATTGAAAACACGAAAATACCCAACTTGGCTCTGATACCAATGTAAATCAGCAGTATAACGCAGTGGAATAAAAATTATGGTCATACCTTTTCCTGCAGAGTCTGAATTGAAAGGATCTCGTGGGTAAATCACGTGCTTCCTGAATCTGATCAGTCAACCCAGCAGTGGGGTGATATTACAACAGTGAATATCACCCACACAAATCACAGTGCAAATGGCTTTGATCGTTGTTTTTGGGAGAGAGTCAGAATATATGAATTTTCTATATCTATAGACTTGACAGGACGGTCTCAATTTATACATGTATAGGGGAGAGAGGAAAAGCCTCCAGCCTTTATAGCTAGTCATGAATGTACCATTAACTTTTGCAATAAAGGCAGGAGTTACAAACCCCATTAATGCAGGAGTTACAAACCCCATCAATGAGGAGTTACAAACCCCATTAATGCAGGAGTTACAGTTATAAATTAAAAGCATTGAAATGGTCATGCCACATGTGCGCCCATTTCTAACACTAATCTTCCTCTTCATCATCAGCAGCATCACACCAGGTATTTTATGGGTTTGTGTTTTTCTTTTCCCCTGTTTTTCTTTTCCTCTTTACAGTGGAGGATTCTTTTCTAAAATGGTACTTCTTTCGAATATGATTCTAATACAAATTTTTTTATCTTTGATTCTTGCTTTGCTAGGACGAGAGAATTCACTCTCTCCCAGGTTGTTGCATGCCATGCAACATTTATATCTTTGCTTGCATTGGTGATTGGCCTAATGCAAATGGAGTATCAAAGCAGACCTGAATCTCCATTCCAAACTCACTTGAAGAGCATGAGGATTTTTTTGACAGCCATATGCATTTATGTCTTGGCAGCCTTGTTCCAATTTGCTCAGTTAGCTTCAAACTATTCTTGATTCGTTAGCTATCTTGTCCTGATCTCAGGGCTTCTTTCAGCAATGTCCCTTGTCTCCATCTTCGTCCCAAATCGGCTACATTACATGATTTGGGTCGTTTTCTTCGTCACTGTTGTGGGTCTAGTGACATGGACTTGTTTCGTCTCAGCCAATGGCTTTACAGAAAAATAACAACCGCAATTCTCAATTTGTTTACAAGCTGGAAGGGACTAGGACTAGAATTGGAGCAGAAACTGGGACATGTAGAAGTGTAGTATGGTTATGCAACAATTGGACCGGAATTCAAAAACATATTGTTTCTTCTCTTTATGTATTGATTGGATTTCTTCAAAGGAAAAGGACTAATTTAAAATAACGAGTAGAAGTAATTTTATGAACATGTTTTTTGGCATGCTTGCTTTTTTTATTTTTTATTTTTGTAAAAAAAATGTTATCTTGTGGATTAGAAGTACCTTAAAAAAAAAAAAAAAACATAATCAGTTGGAGCTTTCAACAACAAAAATTACCAATTCAATTCCCTACATCTAAATTTCAGCCTGAAGTAAAAACTAATGAGCCTCCATAAGTCAAGCCACGTATATACCATTCGGCACATTAACAAGAGGAATAAAGAAGAAAATATCAAAACAAACAAGAAGGCAGAAGATGAGGGTTTAATAACAATCGTCTCTTGGTTTATAAAGAAAAAATGAAGACAAGGATGGATAAGGCCAGAGCAGAGGCTTACCTGGGTCTCCTTCAATTAAATTATATACTTTGTGCTATATTGTTGTACTCTCAACATCACTGTCTCTTTGGAAGGGGAAATCATGTTAAATTGATAAGGATTTGTTTTTCCAAATCATCCATCCTAATCCTCTGGATTCTTCCATCTTTCCATGAACCATAGTGGAAATTGGAACACTGCTTAAAATTTCCTTCCTCCTTACTAATCCTACCTAGCTTTGTTCAGATACTTTCTCTGAACAGTTTGAACTATTTTGCTATTGTTTAACCAGACCGTATAACTAATTTTTGTTTAGCACTTTCTTTTTGTTTAATATCTATTATAGTGCCTGATATATTGTTTTTCTTATCTTTACAAAATTTTTGAATATTACGAGCACTTCTTGTGTTCAACCAACAATATTTAGGAGACAAAATGCCCAAGTTCCGAGCGTGTGGCTAATAGAAGATGTCACCCCCACAACACTTAAAGATGATGTTAGTGGTGATGAACATGAGGCGAATGAAATGCTGGTCAACCCCACAGAAATGCCTAATTATAACACCTAGTTTGAATATGATGTTTTAATGTTTTGTTTTGATAGCAATGTATGGGATGTTTAATTGTTGCAAAGCATTGTTTGATTTCATTTTTATTTTTTTTTTGGCAGAAAGCATTGCTTGAATATTGGTGTTAAATGTCAACAGGTTCTGTATAATTACTGTAAATTGTTAATAGTTTCATATTAGGTTTGAATCCGATTATCTCTATCTCACATTTGATTTTACAAATCTTCTGAAGGATGGTATATGTATTAAATCAACCTTGCATGGTATTTCAATGTCAACCAACCACCATCAAATATAAAAGTATCCACTATTCAATGATTATAAATAATTACTCTCTTATTTCAAGTTATACATTATACAATAACCAAACATAATAGAAATGAACCTCATAATATATGTCATCCCAACCCTTAATCCCAGTATTACTAACAATTCATTAATCCCAATACTGTATTATTAAAATCCCTCTCTTTATTCCTAGTTTTTTTTTTTGATCAGCAAAAAGAAATCTTTATTGATGAAACAGCACAGAGTGAAATATTACATCAATAAAGAGGAGCTTGGAGCTAAGTAGAAGCTCCAAGCGCCAGTTGGTGAGAAACCAACAGCAGGAAGTAAGAAAAAAAAGACAAAAGATAGAGAGCAAGACTACGCCTATGAACTAACAGACCAGCAAGGATGCAGTGTTTCACCAGCAGACCAAAACCGAAACAGTGCATCCGACAAACTGCCTCCTTACCTGAGCAATTCTGGGACCTTCGTAACAAAACCAGACCTCCATAACAGTCCAGAAACCTCCCACACTAAACAACTCCCAACACTACACACCTGCACTAAACAACTTAGTAACAGGACAGCATAAGGATGAACAACTTACACCCATACTGCTACAGGCCAGCATAATGATACACAACCAACATCAGTAACAACACACAATCTGAGTTACACACCATATCAGCCCCCATACAGCTTACCCCAAACAGCAAAATAGCAGAATAGTAGCAGAACAAGTAGCACAATAGTAAAACACGAGTGCAGGGTCCTCAAAGCATAACAGCATACAATCTGGGTAATACACCATACCCCCCCCCCCGGCTTCCCTCTCAAGTCCCACCAGAATAACTTGCCAGTAGTACAGATTTGGAATAGCACAGATTAGTACATCCTACCAACTTAGGTCAATGCACCATACCAACACCCCCACCCAAGCATTCCCTTACTTGCCTCAGATTTAGCACAAGGTCCTGTACTGAAAAATTGAACTCACTGAAAGCTGGTTTCAACCAAAATGCAATCCTATATTTAATTAATTCACAAAGTTCCTCCAGATTTGGGATAGATTTTCTGAATACACATTCATTCCTGCACTTCCACACAGACCACATCACAGCCAATGGAATCACCCTCCAGATCTTCTTTTCTTTTTTCTTTAACTTCCCCCTGCCCACCACAACAGTAAACACTCCACAGATCCTGGAATAGCAGCTTGGATATCCCACCAATCCAATATTTTAGCCCAAACCCTCCACACAAAAGGACACCAAATTAAAACATGAGTCACTGATTCAGTCTCCCTGCCACAAAACACACAAGCAATAGAAGCACTAGAGTTTATCACCCCCAGTTTTTGCAAAAATTCCTTAGTCTTAAGCCTTTTTCTCCATGCAAACCAGCCAAAAACCTGCACCTTAGGAGGGATATAATTAAGCCAAATCAATTTGGTTATGCTCATTGTGGCCCCCATATTCACCACACCCCTCCTATATAGATCTGCCACTGTGAGTCTCCCATCAGATGCAGCTAACCATGTAGGCCTATCAACACACTCTGAGCACACTACAATAACCCCCCTTAGATAATCAAGAAACCTTGAACAACTCTTGCTCCTCCCACTCATATAACCCCTTCTAAACTCAAAGGACCATCCACCCTCTAAACTTCTCTTATCTGCTACACTTCTTAAGGATTCATTTTTATCCACAACCAACCTAAACATGATTGGAAATTCATCCTTCAAGCACACCGACTGCCACCGCATATCATTCCAAAATCTGATTCTCCTCCCATCCCCAACCTTCAACTTAAAATTATTCAAGTACAACTCCTTCAGGCTACTACACTGTTCAGATACAGCAATAATCCCTTTCCATACTCCCGAGTGCCTACTAGATGGAATTAGAGTTGGAATCCACCCATCAAGCTGCATTCTATACCTGCTACAAATTACTCTCTTCCACAGGGTGTCCTTTTCACAACCAAATCTCCACCACCACTTAATTAATAGACAGTTATTCGCATCCCTAACATTCCTAATACCCAAACCACCTTTCTCCACTGTTTTTGACAAATCTTCCCACTTAACCGTATGAATTTTTTTTCCAACTCAGACCCACCCCATAAGAATATAGCTTGGATCCTCTCTAGCTCTCTAGCTACCCCATCAGGCAACTTAAACAACGATAAGTAGTACACTGGCAATGCTGAAGTTACCGATTTGACAAGAGTTAACCTCCCTGCAAATGACAACATCTTCCTCTTCCAACCAGCTAGCTTGCTTTTGACTTTATCCACCACTGGTTTCCAAGTAGATTTCTTCCTTGGATTAGCTCCTAATGGCATCCCAAGGTACTTTAGAGGTAATGCCTTAGTTTTACAGTTCAACACTGCAGCAAAACTTTCTAACAGCTCCTTGGAAACACCCACACCGCAAACGACACTCTTGTGGAAGTTTATTTTGAGTCCCGACATAATTTCAAAACACCTAAGCACCCTTTTCAACTTCGTCACTTCATCCACCTGGGCTTCACAGAATAATAATGAATCATCTGCAAACTGGAGATGTGTCAACAAGACACCGTCATGGCCTACCTTAACACCTTTAATTAGATCTAACTGGGAAGCACGGCTCAGCAACATATGAAGACCTTCAGCCGCCAATTAAACAAAAAGGGGGACAAAGGATCCCCTTGTCTTAGACCTCTTTGCGGACTGAACTCCTCTGTAGGAGAACCATTTACAAGCACCGAGAGCCTTGCAGATGTTACGCATTCCTTAATCCACTTCTCTCCAAACCCAAAATTTGAAAGCATTGAAAATAGAAAACCCCAATTAACAGAATCATATGCCTTCTCGAAGTCTAGCTGAATAAGTAACCCCTTCTTTTTGGCTTTCTTCCAACCGTCAACAACTTCATTTGCTATTAACACCCCATCTAGAATATTTCTCCCACTCATAAACGCAGATTGGGATTCACTAATGATAAGAGGCATCACAGATTTCAGTCTATTGGCCAATAATTTTGCTAAGATCTTATATATAGAGCTCACCAAACTTATAGGCCTATAATCCGATAGTCCTATTGGATTCTCCTTCTTAGGTACAAGGGTTATGAACGAACTATTTATACCCTTTACCAACTTTCCATTAATTTGAAATTCTTTGACAAACTTAACCACATCACCCTTCATGACTTTCCAGAACTTCTGATAACACATCAAATTAAACCCATTCGGACCTGGTGCCTTATTCCCATCACAATCCATCACTGCTGCTTTAATTTCTGCTTTTGTGAAATCAGATTCTAACCAACCTGACCTCCCCCTACCCTCCACAGATGGGAAGCAACCCCCCAACACAGGTCTTAATGACCAATGCTCCGTGTATTGGTTTTTAAAATATTCAAACACCTTGCTCTTCACTTGACCCGGATCTTCCACTACTACCTCCCTATCTAATATAGAATTTATTTCATTTCTAACTGTTCTGTATTTTGCAACTACATGGAAGTATCTTGTATTCTTATCCCCTTTCATTGCCCAGGTAAGTCTTGACTTTTGCAACCAAAGCCATTCAACCATCCTACTCAGCCTCCACATCTCTGCTCTGACTTCACTTCTCCTAACTTTTTCAGCACCATCAAGTTCTCTATCTTCAGCCAGGACATCAAAGCTGTGAAGTTCACCCTCTGCTGCTTCAGTTTATTTTGTACATTACCAAAAACATCTGCATTCCAACTTCTAAGGCTACCTTTCAATCTCTTCAATTTTTGAAACAACATAAAACCAGCCCAGCCTACAGCACTGGGCTCTTTCCAACTCAACTCCCAAAACCTCCGAAAATCTTTATGTAGAAACCAAGCATTTAATACCCTAAAGGGTTTTGGACCCCAATCTCTCTCATCCTCCATCAACAGAAGCAAACAGTGATCAGAGACCAATCTAGGAAGACCCCACAGCTTAAAATTGAACACCTCAAGCCACTTTGGGTCTACAAGAATTCTATCTATTTTGCTCCACTTCTCACCAGTACTTGAATTGCACCAAGTGAACCTCCTCCCAAGTAATGGTACTTCAGATACCTCACACTTATCAATAAACTCATTGAATTCTTGCATACCTCTATCTCTCCTCGAACACCCTTTTCTTTCCCCAATCTGCCTAATCTCATTAAAATCCCCACCTAAGCACCATGGATTAATAAATTCCTCCTTCAACTTCAACAAACACTTCCACAGATTCCTTCTAGATCCCACATCATTAGGAGCATAGATATTAAGAATAGCACAATGAAATTTATTGAAAAGAGTACCTGATAATAATATAAACCTTCTATTGCTGCAACAATCCTCAATTTGGAATATGTCAGGATCCCAAATACACAACAAACCCCCTGCAGAGCCTTCAGCATCCACCCCCATATACTCCATTTTTCCTTTTGCCCAAACTGATCTGACTACTTCCTCGGTTAACTCAGATTTCTTTGTCTCTTGGAACAGGGCCACATCCACTTTTCACTCCATCACAATCTTCTTAATTTTGCTTCTCTTCTCCTTCCTCCCCATCCCCCTAATATTCCATGATAAAATTTTCATAAGAACGTCACTCAGTCACCGAATTACCCCCCAGCTGGTATAACCTACTCCCCACCTCTCACCCCCTACAATTCGGTCCATATACTTCAGTTCCAGGTCCACTATTTTCTCGAACACTTCCTCCCTCTTCCCATTCAGCTTCATCCCAAGAAGTTCCCCCAATTTTAGTGTTGCTTCAGCCTCGTCAAGGACTATCCTCCCTTTATCCACTCCACCCTCTATAGATGCTGTTAAGGACGATGCCACCACTGCTGCTCGCCAATCTGCTACCTTGGGCCATGTCATGCTTGTTGCCACACCTCTTCTCCTGTATCTCCTCATTAGATCAGCTGACCTTCTTCGTAGCAAATTGGGGTTATATTTCTTAATACTTCTGATCCTCTGTTTCCCTTTTTTATTTCTTGTAATACTACTGCAACTGGGTTCCTTATCATGGGCTTCTGATAGACTTGATATCCTCCCAACTGGCCCTACTTCCTTTACCTTACTACTACCAGAATTTCCTAGCTGCCCCAGCCCAGCCTGTGGTAAACAAAGCCTAACCCCCTTATTTGGTGTATTATACTAGCCTAACATAACTTCAATATTAACCCCAGGCCCTTCTATACTAGGCCTGTCTATACTCCTAACAAAACCTTGCATACTAACCAAATCCTCCTTACTCTGACTAACTATCGTCTCCTCCAAAGAGCCGTTCCTCTGTTTTCGCACATCCATCATTGTGCTACAGACCTCAGCAGCCACTACTTTTAACCCATCACTTCTACCAGCTATGTCTTCCTCTACACTCCTTCGGCATTCCATGTCGTCCACCTCCTCACTCCATTTTTCACCATTTGGCCTTATTAAATATAAAAATATGATATACAAGTTCACTTTTTAGACATATTTTCTAGACCTAATGATGTATAAATAATATGATTGGTTGATGATTGAAAAGATATGAGAGCGTTCTCAAAAAAAAAAAAAAAAGATATGAGAGAGTATTAACTATCACATCATTGGATTTGGACTTAAAAAATGAGTTTAATTTTTGGAATTGTATATATCATCCTTAATATATATATATACACACACGATCAAATCCAATATCCAATGTACACACAATCAAAGATATCTACGCCTAATTGATGAGTTACATATTGTGGCATATGTTCATGAAGAAGGCACAGACATAGATGGAGGATTGAACAGAAAGTGAGAAAACCCAAACAAAGAAGAAACTGTAAGTTAATGCGCATGAAAATTAAACGCAGCAGGGGAATTTCGTGTTGTAAAAGAAGTCTATTTTTCTTTTAATATATTGTCTGTAATGGTTGTAGTAATGGTATCCATATAAATCTCATTCATATTCGTTTTCAATCATTAATAGTTATGCGTGCTAAACAAAAAATGGTATAAAAATATGATTAGTATAGAATTAATTATTTTTTAAGCTTTTTTTTTTTTTTTGATAAATCTGTTTGTTTGAACAATTTTAATGGTGTCAATTTATGAAAACCTCTCAAAAAATGTATATAATACTCTACATAATTCTTTAAAAGAAAATCAAAGTTCAGTGGGCTCAATTGAACCCACTACTATATGCATAGCTCCGCCCATGTCATCAACTATATGGTCGAGTAATAGCTACTGAGTCTTGAACAATCTTGACGGAACCTGGAAAGCAAAGAACAATTTTATGAGAGGTCATTATCTCTGCACACATAAAATAACTAACAACAGCATAGACAAATTTAATAGGTGCAAACAAACTTGAATGAACATTTCAACGACGATGTTTTAGGGCAACATAGCATCAGAGGTTAGAATTATAACATGTTCAATTTACATCACCACTAACAATAACAAAAAAGCTTTGATAGAATTAAAAACAACATGGTGCACAACTACAAGCATCAATCTAAGACCACCACTAAGCATTTCATGAGAGTTGATATTGTTATAGACTATGCCTTCAACTTTAGAGAAGGGTTGATTTTCCATGCTTGTTTTGTATTCTACAAACATCCAAAGAGTGAAAACAACGCCATCTACAAAGTCTGTTGCTCAAGGGGAAAGATTACAAAAAGAGAGAGAGAGAGAGAGAGAGAGAGAGAGAGAGAGAGAGAGAGAGAAGTCAATGTTACTCACTTAACAGAAACAAATACAAACTCAATGGTTATTGATTATTAGTCAATTAGCAGGTCAAGGGGGAAAATAATATAGCTAGCCACCTTGCACTAATTAAGAACATAAATTACTGTTTTGAGAAACTGTACAATGACGGTATATCTCTTTTTCACAATTCGGAATCCAAGCCAGATATGGATTTTGGGAACATGTTACATTTCATCTCAGACAAAGTTTATTAGAGAAAATGCAGTAAAGAGTAGGTCTAGAAGCAGGGGAGAGGGAGGAAAGAGTTAGGTTTAGATCACTGAGTTTCCAGATCATCTAGCCTGTCCATCATATCAAGACTAAGACCATGCCATGGTGGTTTTTAGACTTGGTATAACCTTGGAAACCTTGAACTCTTTTCAGTCCAGGCTAAATGGGTCAGATGAAAAAACCAGAAACTCTATATCATTACCAACCCAATTACTCATTTTGCCCACGACTAAAGCCTTCAGTACCATAATTCAGTTGCAGCTTTATCTGCCATTTCAAAGGCTGTACATGTCTCACAAAGCTTCAATGCGTATTGATACCAAGGTTGTTAAAATCGGGATCCTAAGTAGGATCATTGGGAGGGATTTGTGGATCGGATTGTAGAATCGAATTGAGAATCGTAAGTTTCTACTTTTAATGTAAAATAAACGGATAAATTATCTATAATGATAATTTATGTCAAACAATTGTAAAATCACTAAAGAAAAATGATTAATTTGATCTAATGCATCTTTTATGTTATCATAAATTAGAAGAGATGTTTGTAAAAAGAATTTATAATCAAATTTCTTATACAGATATACATATATACATACATATATAAGAAATAAATAATAAGATTTTTTTTTTGGTAGGATCAAAATCATAGTAGAATCGGAATCGGAGTGCAATTCTGCACGATTTTATGACTAGGATCATAATCACTTTAAGATCCTACTAAATTTAAGATCCTAGTGCAATCCGGATCGTTTAGCCCAACTAGAATGATCCGGATAGGGATTCTGATAACCATGATTGATACACAAGCTACAATATTCATTTGCTTACACATTTTTAAGTTGCACATTTCACATATAAAAATTCCTTTTCCACCGCTGGATTCATGAAAACCTGGCATATAGATATGTTTATGAAGAGCTAAACTATTGGCTGAGGAGAGCGAAAGATATGAAAAAGGAAAGAAGAAAAACATACCTTCAAGTGATGCGGCATTATCTTTATATCAAAAGGTACATGGAGCCATGCCTCGGGTGGATAAAACAGAAAATTCTCTGCCTTACTGGTATACACATCAGCATATTGATGGATGTTATAAGCAAAAGCAGATTCTTGACCTGTGTCAGTAAGGAAAGTGGCTCTGAAAGATCTATTAAACATGTTTTTCATTGCACATCATGCCTTCTGCCTCCCCTCATTTAGCTCCCACAAAAGAGACCGAAAATCTTCACTTCTCTGACTATTAGTAACAGTTACATGCAATTTACCAAGAAGCTCTTGTATTATATGAAATTTTGCCTGTGTCCGCATAGAAATATAGAAAGAAGAAAGAACTAATAAATTCAAAATTAAAAATGGAATTTAAGTCGAATTCTCAACTGAGACAACGATAGAAGTACTGCACCTTTGAATTTGAAACTATTCGTGTGCAACAAGCAAGCCAAATTACCGACAACAAATAAGAAATAAGAAATTCTTTTAACAGCATCATAAATCCAGGTTTAAAAAAAATATAGTAATAATAAAAATAAAATAAAATAAACTTATTCAGGTCAATATTATAAAGAAGTCTGTAAATCGAGTTAAACCATAAGCATACTAAAATGTATTATATTCCATCATGCACATGTTGGCACAGGCATGCACAAGAACAAGTCAGAGAGCGAGAGAGAGTTTCAAGTAGCAGTTTTAAAGATTTCTTTCAAAATCAAGTATTTTCTTTGTACAAAACTGATTTTTTTTAAGAAAATAAAAAATAAAAATAAAAATCGTTATGCAATCTTCAGAAAAAGAAAAGAAGAAATCATCAAGGCATGCAAGCACCATTCCCTGAACATATAATAACACTGCCAAAAGCCTATCTCAAGTAGGGTTAATAAAATGTGTATGATCATACCTGTTCAAAACGGTAACTATCCTCGTTCTGTATCTGTATCTATATCTCATTCTGCATAATCACCAAGTGAACACATGCAAAAACGCAGTCTTCAAATATTTGAAAAGACGATTGAATTTTATCAAATCAAGAAATTAGGAACCAGATTAAAATAAATAAATAAATAAAAACAGAAGCATTGCGTAACTGCACAGGCAAAATTTTCACTGAGCCGACAAAATTTCTTTCAGGGTCAACTGCACCCAATTATACAAACAACTTGTGTTCACTCTCACATGGTCATTTGGAATGCGATAATGTGCCTCTTGAAGTTAAAGCTATTGTGGTCGAAGGCTCATATGAAACTCAAAACTAATGATCAATTGTCCTTTGCTTCGACAGTGATGTATCATGTATAGGAGGCAAGAAGAGAGTATAAGTCATCTATTTTTGTATTGTCCAGTGGCTATGGCTCTATTGCATAGATTGTTTCGGTTGCGGAGATTTCTTGGCTTTGGGTTTCTATAATTTGTGTAGCATTTTGGGTGATTTGATTGGAAAGAAATGCAA